>JAUTBT010004692.1:0-27099 GCA_032361225.1 Lepetodrilus schrolli | reverse complement strand
GTTTCCTCCTGCCCTAAACTGACAAGTCGTGATATAAGTGAAAGAATCTTGAAAGCAACTTAAAACCCCAATAAAAATATATTTAAAAAAATAAATAATAATAATAAATTTAATTGATAAAGATTATGTAATATAAAAAGTGATTAATTTCATGTACTAATGCATCATTTACAATGATAGGAATACAATATTATTTTATGCATAAATGTGCATGGGTTATGATTTGGATTCCATTTATATCGTTGCGATAGGTACAAAGTTGATACGAGATTGCCCATAATTCATTTAAAATCCGGTGACATAAACTGTTCAAACATCTAAATTGACTGACAGCTTACGTTATCCCATGGGGCCGGTGGTAGCGCAGTGGTAGAATGTTGGACTTCGGAGCCAAAGGTTCCAGGTTTAAATCACGGCCCGGGGGCCCAGCATCAATGTTCGCGAAAGTTACCTTTCTGATGCTGGCTTGCAGGTTTACTGCAACATGCAACACTATGGATGTTGCGGGTTTCCTCCTGCCCTAAACTGACAAGTCATGCTATAAGTGAAAGAATCTTGAAAGTGACTCTAAACAAAACACAAACGATAATTCATCGTGATAGTTACAAGCATCACTAATAACACGCTATAATATTCACCATAAAATTATGGTCTACAAAATTAATCAGAATATTTTTATCAGAGCCTATAGTTTTCAAACCATGCCTTATCGATTTTCATTAAACAAAACTTTGAATAGCAAGTATGTACCGTAATGCTATTTATCAGCCAATACTGGCTCCCTCAGGAGATGACGTCAGTAGGACAACAATGTTATTCTACTGTAGATAACACTTTACAACTTTACTGATTGGTCAAGAATTCCAAATTTGCATATAAGGATTCTACCAGTCATGATGTCATTAACATCCAATCGACAGCCTTTCGCGTCTGTGATTTGCATGGGCTTGTCAATTTCATCCATCAATTGTCACCATAGCGGGTACATATGAAGACTGTTAGCCAACCAGTTCAGTAACTAGGCAAGTGAGGTACAATATTTATGTGAGCATATTGCTTTAGTTACATTATTGGGTGATAAATAGAATCTCCACTTCATGTCTTTTGATATCCGTTATTCTACTTGTTGATAAAAGTAACCAAAATCCTCGGCAAAGCCTCCGATTTTGCTTACTTTTATCAACTTGTAGGATAACATTGATATCAACAGACACTTGAATGGAGATTCTCTATATCTCTGATTAGGTGTCCTTGGTGCTTGGAGTTCTACCTGCCAGGGGCCCGTTTCACAAAATAATCATATACTTAGACGTTTTCCCCAAAAATACACCCTTCAGTGAAGGGATCCATTAACCGGTGGCTATCTGTCTTCATGGCCTCATCACAGAGTTTGCAACAACGTGTTGACAGATGTGATTAATGAGCGGAGGCTTTAATTGTTTCAATTATTAAGCTAGCAGACAACGTATTTGCGCTACAAGAGTCGTACCTCCTGTACGTTAACATGGAGTTGCTAAGCAGTTACGACTCTCGTAGTGCTACCATCGTTCTGTGGACGGGCCCAGGTCATTCATTGTTAACTTCTTGTTTCCAGTATAGCAAGGAGGCTCAGGAGGAAGAAGACTGTGATGAGGAGAGGAAACTCAGTGCGCTGGACACCACCATTAGGTACAGTGCCGACACTTCTGTAAAAGTCACCGTCAAAGACAAGATTATGTCTCAAATTACACTAATAAAATTCTATTAGTATTATTCTTTGTGATCTTACATCAATTTCGACCCACACAATGTATTTTGTATCTTGATCAATTTTCTGTTTGCTGAGTGAAATACGAGTTATTGGAATCACTATGCAAATCATGTCAGTGCTTTGTTATGATCCCACAATAAAATTAGATATAAAATGTCTATTAATGTATTTATTGTATTGACTTTCTTTGAAGTGTGTAATTTTCCTTGTCTTAAATAAATTATTATAATTTTTTTTGTTTACAATATGTATATGAGCTAGAATTTTATGACTTTTTAATTATTTATTTGAATGTGTTCTCTTCCGAGTGATCAAGTTGACTGTTGTTTGTTGTACAGTAATAAAAGCAAGGAGGCGTTCCAAAACTGGACGAGGCACGATGATATGCAGGATTCCTTCTGTGAGGTAGACGGTAGGTATTACCTCCCTTTGAAGTCACCTTCACTGCTGCTAATGTCATGTTCTAAAATACTAGTAACATGCTTCACTTTGGTCTGTATCCCATGCAGTATTGTCAACTATTGAATTAATTTTCTGTTTTCAGATGAGAATTCTGCGAGCCTGGATTACGTAGATCTGCGTTTGAATCCCGAGCGGTACACCGGGTACAAGGGTGCCTCCCCACACAGGATCTGGTCGAGTATTTACGAAGAAAACTGCTTCAAGTGAGTTTGTGTTTCCTGCAAATTGAGAGTCTCAGCTGGGTGCTATGACTCAACAGAGAAAAATAAGGGGCTCTTTTAACGGGGAAAACAAATTGAATTTTGACAGACATCTGAGACAGACTATGAATTCATCGATGGAAAGCGGCTTTTCAGGAAGCATTGCATTGCAAACAAGAGTAACTTTTCCTGTTAAAATCTTGGAAAATTATTACGATAGTTTATTGCAATGTTTATTAACACATATTTTCAATGAAATTTATATTATTATTGTATTTCTTCGGGGTGGTAACTATATTTTTTATAAATTATCATTTCAGAATGCATGTGGCTGTTTAATACATGGAATACTGTAACAATGGTTTTGATTGGTTCATTTTCATTTGTGCATTTTCATCAAACATTTCTTTTCCATCAGACCACAGGCCAGGTATGGCTATGGCCCTAATAACAGAATTGCAAGTAAGTGTACATGTATATTTTCAGTATCAAATTAATAATTGTACTTAGAGAAAAACACTACCAGACTTCTGAATGCTTCATTACTTTATTATAATAACTACTCTTTCTACTTCGCTAGTTTTTCTGAGAGTTATTAATGTACAATTAATATACACTGATTGAATTATTTAACTTTTTTTTTTAGTTTTTAATGTTGTCTACTAATTTTTTGTTTTGTTACTGATAATTGTTATATTACATCACTATTGATTTTTGTGTTTTCCATTTTTCCATATCCTTAATTTGTTCCATTTCTACATCATAGCCAGTCACCCTTTTCTAAACGATTGTAAGTTATTTACTCATGAGGGAACACCTTCCTACCATTTTCTTTGTCATTTCGTCAGACCAGACTAATAATATTATAATGATTTTCATAATATTTCAATTTTACGAATACCATTCTAAAAAATAATGTCCTATGTCGTGAAATTTGCGTGGATGCTGTATTACTGCTTGACAATTATGCAATAATATTATGATTAAGCCTATGCTCGTAAGTGTACAATTAATCAGCTGTGCATGTAGCTTTTGTCCTATTCATTGTGTGGTCATGGTCTGACTGATCGATATTCCTTTTTCTTTGGGAATTTTCTACAGGATCGTTTTATCGATTAAATATTTAAATGTACATGGCATATTAATCTGTAGTCCTTGTCAAAGATGTTGGCGACAATTATTTATTTTTAGAAAACATTATTGGAAAAATTGCCTCCACAACATCTTTGATAGGAACTAAGTAATCGTCACTCTTACCAAAACTGGCTGTTATTTTCATTTATGGACACTGTTAGCTAGCATCACCTCACAGGTTCTGTCTATTTCATTTAACCTTCTCTCTGCTAGAGGCACCTCGAGATGCCATCTGGAGCAGTGATTTCAATTCATTCAGCAAGAAGGAAACTTAAGTCTCCTCACTGTTTCTGGTTAATGGGAAAATGGTGTAGTCACAAATATGTTTTTTTGTATAGATCAACAGGATGCAGTTAGCTACCCAGCTTTGTGTTTGTCCTATGAGGCCCCCCCATCCTGCTGTTTTTAACCCTGCCTTTTGTGTTGTTTTTCATTACAGGATTGCCTTATGAAGGTAACATGTAATGGATGTGTGCCTTAACTCTCTTTACTTCAGTTTTTATATTTATTTATTATATATATCGTCAGCCTGCCTGGACGTAGTCTGGGGCAGGCTTATTTCATCATAGTGACTCCAGCATCTGTTGAATGGATGAGCGGGGTGAGACGGAAATGTGAATAACGTTCTAGTGCCAGACACGGCAGCTTGGGGTGTGGAGAGGGAAATTGAAGGCTCACTGATCCCATGACTGGGGCAATGATAAGGTGGAGCACAAACTCAGTTGACAAATTTTGAGTTCTGGACATGTGTGTGGTCAGTGGCTAGTGTCAGTCGTCATGGTGGCAGTATTTATGTACATATACAATTATCTGTTAAAGATTGTCACAATATTTGCTTTACATTATTATATAATAAATAATATTGACATACCGTATACTTGAAATTGCCTGTACAATTTTAAAATAATAATTGTTTTATTGTTGTGGCCAAATGAGCTCTAAATATATACCTATATAATTAGGGCTGGTTATGTTAATCACTAATCTAGAATATTTAGAAGATAAATATATGGAAATTTGCGGGTGTTATTGAAATTCGATAATGGCAAATTTAATTTGAACCCGACCCACTTGCCCTACACTGTGATGTGGGTCCGGGTCTAACGATATTTCATCCCGGAACATTTTATTTCTCGACTGATCAAATTGCTAGAAATATCCTAAATGTGTTGCAATATAATTCTGTGATCCAGAGGCTCACCAACTTTATGAAAACCAATCAATCACATGTTGCCACTTGCAGGCTTGTTTTCACAACGAAAACTAAAAATACTATTAAAATATTGCTTTCATTAATTATTGACCATATAATTAAGTCCAGCTTCTAGAAATTAATCAATTAAAAAGAAAGTGTAATCAATTAATTAATTGAAAATTACTCACAATACCTAACATAGATTGCCAACAGTGTAGTCTAGTCATTAATACTTGAGGGGGGAAATCACACATATTGCTCTATACAATCAATTAATCAATGCACAAACCTCATGTTCCTTGGCACTTTTAACCTGCAGTCTATCACAACTAGTTGATGACAATCCATCTCGTTCCCAGTATGTACATACATGTATATTAACCAATGAGCATAAAACTTTAAAGTTAGTTTTATGACACTAAGATTTAATTATTTACAGTTCATTGTATACTTGCTGTTCTCAGCTGTCTATTGTTGACATTATGTGGAATACTTTCTACACAAACCTTACTCTTGCTTTACATTTTGTCAACGTTTATCGTTGTTTTATGGTATATATACTCTTTGAAGACAAAATTTGCATGCTTAAAGTACTATCTACAAGGAAATCATGTGATTACGGCCATGATAATGCCCTGAACCTCGTTTCACAGAACAGTCGTAGGGCTGCGAGAGTCATAACGTCATGTAGACTTACAGGAGTTACAACTCTGTTGGCGCTACGATCGCTCTTTGGAACGAGGGCCAGATATTTTTCATTAACTCTCGGGTGTTCATGTTAGTACCCTTCTATGGAAGCACGTTCTAAAATATTACTTTGTTAATTGAATATCATCAGATCATCCCAGTGTGTGTTGCCCTGGGTTAATGGATAACACCACGTGCTTACTAACCCCCCCCCGTTGAAGATTTTATTTAACACATGTGCATATAATGACCACGTGCAGTTTATCCACTGTCTATGAATCACAATATGGCAATAATACAGTGAACTTGACATGTATATTTGTTTTACAGTTTGATGTCTTTCATATGTCTTGTCATGTTTAGCTGGACCAGATATAGCCTGGGTTGAATTTTTATAGGAGTTGTGAAATAGTAGGCCAGTGTTGTCACTACTGTCAATGTCGTGCTGTCATCTATTCCTAGCTTAGCCTCTGGTTCCATTGAGACAATTGAAATGAAAATTGAAAGGCAATCCTTTTTCCGCAATCCAACGTCACGTGTAGTTTTCATATTAAATTGATTAAATTATAGTGTGTTTGTTAATTCCAGAAGACTCTTTGTATTTGCATGGAATTTAGTTTACACAATATAACCAATTGTATTTATTGATCTTTTCCAAGTTCAGCTCATCACGTATGGGTGAATGGTTCCCACTGCAATGTAAAACAGAAATAATTAACTCACTGTAATTTCAGCATTAATATTAATACATCCATAAAGGAAGATTATATAGTGTATAAGATATATAAAGGGTATTTTTCATGAAAAAGATTAAATATATAATTTAATGATTGCATCAGTTTCTTTACAATTTTCAATGGAAATGCATATTTTCTTGTGTTTATATATGTGCGACATTGTTGCTAATTACACATATGCACTGTTCCCAAATTTGAGCTTTATCACCAAATATATTTAAAGGCAAGCCCATTTGAGATATGTTTTCGTTTATACTATATTTGTACATTCTATGTTCCTATAATGTCAGCTACCCAGTAGGTTGCAGTAGGTGGGTTCATATTTTACGTTTCAGCTTTGTCCTTGTTCCGTGAAGAATGAATGAATGAATTAGTGCTTTACATCGCCACGGGAATACCCATATACGACTTGTTGAGTAAAGAGACAATACCATCTTTGCATAAATTGACCGTTCTATTCAACTTCAAGAACTGCTGAATTTTGGTGAAAACATTAATTTTTGCGGCTCAGAGACTGTGAGTAAGAAAATAAGAATTGTATGGATGAATGACAATTTGATCTAATGTGAGCATATATGCAAAGATGATATAAATTGCTCTTTATTTTAACCCTTCATGCTACTATGTAATTAAAATGATATATCTTCAAAATTCTTGCACTTTAATTTTTTTAAATTTTTTTTTCTCCATATTGACATAATATTAAAATGGTTTCCAAGTGTTAGTGTAGTATTATATAATGATACACCTCATAGTGATGGGGTACAATAACATGGAATTCATGCATAGTAGTGAGGGCATATGTCATGGTGTTGCATAGGTTAGTGGGTATGGTCCCAATTTACACTCAAACAAAATATGACCTTTTTATGCTCACAGGAAATTTCTGTGAAGTATGTTATGCATGTGATGTTTGTGCTTGCAGATATGTGCCTTGAGAAACGTGTGTTCTACAGAATGATATCCGGCCTCCATACCAGCATCAACATTCATCTGAGTGCAGAGTACCTACATACAGGTCTGTACAGTTAGCCTGGCCCCTTTAGCCTGGCCCCTGTCCTAAAGAACAATTGTAGCACAGCGACATTCTAAACTCTGTGTCAACGTATATGAGTTGCAACTCTCGTAGCCCTACAATTGTTCTGTGGAACAGGGGCCAGGTTGACGAATGGCAGTTGTTTTGAGTTTCTTCCCTGTTAATGCATCTAATGTGGATTTTGAGTCGAATTTTATTGTCGAGTACAAATTGCCAGTTAATATTTCTACCATTTATTATTTATCCAAACTGCAAATCATCTCATTAATGTTACGAATGTTTTAGTATGTTTCAAGATTTTATGCATTATTCAAGATATTTCTCGAATCATTTTAATCCTAAATCATGCAAATGGTTGATTTCCTGTCCTGTAAACTATGTAAATTAGATTTCCTGGGTAGATTAGTATTTTCGATGAAATATGCAAAATTCTTGTAGATAGAAGAAATTACAGTGTACCTTTTCGTCGTCTTCCAGGTATTGTGTTTGGGGGAGATAAATGGGGACCAAACGTGGCGGAGTTCAAGAAGAGGTTTGACCCATCCACATCAGATGGACAAGGCCCACAGCGACTAAAGAATCTGTACTTCACATATCTGGTGGAGCTGAGGGCATTGTCCAAAGTGGCGCCGTACCTCGCGGATGTACGTAGCACCTGGGGCCACGCTTCTGAAGCTATCATATACTTAACGACATTGTTACGTCTTCGTGCAGGAAAATTGGATTCTTTCGGGATCATCAAATTGTCCTCCATGAATGCGTAATGATGTTGTTACGTATACGATAGCTTCGGGAACATGACCTCTGGTCTGCGTTTCACAAAGGGGTTGTGTTGGTGGTCAGATGTAAACAAGGTCTACGTCATTTACTGCTGTAGTAAGAATATGGTGCATGCTCAGATTTAGGCTATGACTACAGTACGACCCTTTCGTGAAATACAGGCCAGGTCGTGGACATACTAACTGCAGTGTTCAAAATTACCAACAGCTTAATACTAGTAATTTTTATCTGGTTTTGTGTAGAATGGTAATTTTCTTCTACATATTTGTTTCTTATGTCAACCAGACATTGAGAATTGCGAAACATATGAAACATACATAATAATTATGTGAGTTTTTTTTTAATTTCTTTTTTCTGTTACAAAATATGAGATATATTTCCAATTCTTTTCCTACAGGTAAAGTTTTTCACTGGAAATATCGACGATGATATTGATACAAGAAAAGGCGTCGCTGATTTTCTGGCTGTTGTCAGGTACCGTTTCTGGTTTATATTTGTGCAAATAATTTTTCAAATTAGGCCGCTTTCTCTTTTCCCCCTTTGTACCACTGTTTGTGATATACATGTAATTGATGAAGCCAATGTGTATTTGTACTCTCTATTGAGAGTCATCTCTAACAGATGTATGCACACACATCTTCATAAAGTTTACATCCATTTCAATTTGTTGATGATTTCACCACAAATTTGACCTTCACACTTCCAAATGGTGCAGTTCTTAATGCATGAATTAATTTACAAATTTGCATAGCAAAATGCATATCAACAATTCTGAACTTTTTTTTTTTTAGTTCATTTGATGACCACTTTGATGAGAGCAAGCTGTTTGCTGGGAAGTCTAAAGTAGCCAGGAAACTGAAGGTATGTTTTATTGCTTGCCAATCATTTATACCCCATGGAATACCCCACATCATCTGCAAGGTGTGGGTTAGTATCTCATTTCCCGCTTGCTCCCACACCATAAACACACATCCAATAGTTGAAGTACATGGCCCAGTGAACTCGACCTATTGTTTCCAATCATACCGTCTTAGTCCTTGTTAAAGACTCTGGAGGCAGGTATTTTTGAATTTATTATTTATTATATTTTGATTTAATTTAACATATTTCTGGAAAAGCTGACTGTTGAGCAATCAAAACAAATTGCCTCTATGTTTGACGTCTAGAGTGACCTCCCTTCAACACGTCTGTCACATGGTGTTTTAGGAGGAGTTCCGGCAGCACTTCCTGAACGTGACTCGGATCATGGACTGTGTGGGCTGTGACAAGTGCCGGCTGTGGGGCAAACTGCAGGTGCTGGGGATGGGCACCGCGCTCAAGATCCTCTTCTCAGGCGACAGCGTGGGACCGCAGTCTGTGGTGAACGCCAGTAGCAAGAATTTCCAGCTGACCAGGACCGAGATCGTCGCTCTCTTCAACGGATTTGGACGGTCAGTGCCGGCCAGATGGACGGACGTCCACCTTCCATAGCCTGGCGCAGCTTCTTTTTTTTTTTTAAAAGCCGAAAAATAATATCAGATAACAAATTTTCATCGCTATCTCCAACAGCTTTGTACGATATTTCTCTGGAATTGTCTAAAAAGGATGAAGAAAAATTCAAATCAAAATCCATTTATAGTCTACGTTTAATGGTTTATGATTTGTTAAGCTGGTAGCAGATTATGAAAATATCTCTGCATGCTAGTCTGGTATGTTCATTGCAGCTGTCATAACTGTCGACAAAGTCAAACATGTTTGATTTTGAAAATGACAACTGCGTGCCTTGCAGTTATATAGTGTGGAGAGATGAGGTAGCAGATCATGTTTGTAAAGAAATATGTTTAACAGTGAATGTGATCAAAGACACATTCGATTGAATATATTTTTGGCAAGCAAATCCACATGTCATTATGTCAGTCTGTCTTGTGTTTCAGGTTATCAACCAGCGTACATTCCCTCGAGGTCTTCCGGAAGCTGATGAGTTAATGTCGCATCATTTAAACACTTGGGACTACGTGTAATAACCAACCACAGCAATGAACACATTTTGGAAAATTGGATTTAATATTTGTGTAATTTCTCGATAGCAATCAACAGTGAATTTATGCTTGTTTTTTTATGAATCAAAATTGACATTTTGAGTATGATTCCATGCTAAAATTTAGTGCTTAAATCTCAATGCAAAATTTGAGTTGAGCATGAAATCATACTTAAAATCGTTTTGTAACCTAGGATGTCAGATCAGTGAACCATGTTATTGGTTAATACAAGGCAGATAACTATTACCAGGCCATAACAAATATCTCAAAATGATAAAAGTGCTGTTCCCTCATTTTTGGTTTGGATAAAAAAATATATTCTATTTTACTTTAAAAGAAATGCAGTAACTCTTTGACTTTTAACCTCATTAAATTAATGCACTCATTTTGTATCGCCATCATTACAACAATTTCACGCATTTCCTCAAATATTGATCTTTTAGTCTACAGGGGTATTCTAACAGCGGAATTCTATTGGTCTCAGCCATGGCTTTCATGATAGTTGTCCATTTCATCATTAACAATACATTCCATCATATATTTATTTCTTGCATTCAAACTGTAGATCTAATACATGAAGCAGGCAGCTATATCAATACCCTATTGTCTGATGATCACTATATTGTATGAATGCACGATTTCTGATGTGATGCGCTGATACTGTCCATGATTTCTGAATCTTGTGTGAAAATATGAACAGCATGAATGTTTACTGTAAATCATATGCTAGTATCTGTACATTACCTGCCTGTTTTAGACCGTGTACTGTAAATCGTATGTTAGTATCTGTACATTACCTGCCTGTTTTAGACCGTGTACTTCACCCTCTCCCTGCTGTATTAGACACAGCCACAGCTCTTTAGGGCATCTCCAGTTGCCTTCGGCATGGAGAGGGTTAAATAATAACACAGAACATCCAATGTTTATCGTTAATATTGGATACAATATATAATTGTTTCATGTTTGAAGTGAAACAACCAAAACATGTTCTGAACTTTTTGCTACTGTACTCTCTTTTGATAGTCTATATGCTGAGAATGTATTCTGTGTCCAGTAATTTTGCTAATTCTATCTTTTATTCATATATTTCCAGACACCTGGCTTATACATGACATTAACCTCTAAATATTCTACACACTATGCATAAGTCAGATGTATTGTTAAGTATTGTTGCATGCTAAGTACGTTTATCATTTCTTACACACTGTTTGCGCCATGGAATGAAAGATCATTTACCATGACTTATGTAGTTTGGTAGATCTGTGTGCTTGTTTTGTTGTTATATATACTGTAATATACATAATTATGTGCTTCAGTTTAGTAATCATTTGTTATTTATAAATGGCAAGTGTATATTGGCTGAGAAGTGAATTTGATGTTTTGACTTGGTACTAAGCCCACTTGGCCCAAGGCCAAAGGGTGCAGCACAGTTTGAGTAGGTTTAGGAATATGTATGAATGCACCACGGAGGTGTATGTATCACCCATGGTCCGCCAGTCCCAGCCAGTTCTCACAGGTTTACTGCAACATTCAGGGCTATGGGTGTTGCAGCTTTCCTCCTGTCGTGATATGGACGCTGTAATGTTGAACGTAGCTCTAAGCCCTGATTTTAAAAAGAAATGTGTCTGTATGCCAGAGTTCAATATCAAGGCATTTCTAAATATAGGAAATGTGATTGGCTAGGCTAGATTGGATTGATTCATTTATGTTAATAGGGATGAAACGTTCATTGTATATTCATACTGGCATTAAAGGTCTGTAGTAAATTTACATACATTTCCCAGTGGGCTATTGAACCTATGTTTTTTTTATCCACATTATTTCACCCCCCCCCATTTTATTAGAAACATGAAGAGTTTACCTACTTATGATTAAAAACTTCTGAAATTTGGGGAACATGATTTCATATTTGACCCCAACCAGATAGGAGTGAAAAAATTATTGCCGTAATTATTTTTTTTACTTACCATAGTTTATTATTACATGCATTTTGAAAGTAGATAGATAACATTGTGGAAAACCTGCAGTTGAAACAAATATTGGTCTTTTAAATGTATATTTTAGTAAATTAAACAGTTTCTTTCAAGAAGTGCTGATTAATGCTGTCACGAGCCCTGTGATAACAGAGTGCTATTGACATGCAATGTACATGACAGTTAGTTTGACTGATTGTGAAATGTGCATGCATGTAGTCTCTTTGATTACATTTGAATCACATCTGTGACAAGTAATTACAATAAAACCTGGTACTCTTGTTCAATTTCACATGGAAATTTCAATTTTTCTCTCTGCCAACTCCTGGGGTAAGTTTAAATACATGTGTATTCCGTATTTCACTATGGATATAAGAGGTTGATGTGAAATTGTTGTTATTCTGTTGATCCAATCGTCACGTATGGGTGAAAGAGTCCCGATGTGATGTAAAACAATAATTCACTCACACTGTTTGATCCAGGATGTAGATATGTGTGTTCCTTGAGCGAGTATGGACTTGAAATATTGTTATATTACCAGTACGTGGATCCAGAGAAGATGGTGGTGGGGGGGTGAGGGAGGGAGGGACATCGGTGGGGGGAGTGGTATTTTACTTTGATGTGGATACAGATGCGGGTGGGGGAGTGGGGAGGAGTCGTATGGTATGCACCAATCTCATCTATATGTCCTACTCTTTCTTTCTCATTGCACACTATGCCTTCCTTCATCCTAGGATATTCCAGGGTTCCCTCTTTGTTACTAGTTGCCAAAGACCGAGAAGATAGCGTCTCCCATTGTGAAAATGCGTTGTGAACCGATCTGTTTATGATGTATGTGCATAGAATGCAACTGCGTTTGTCCATGTAACAGCTGTGATAAATCAAATTACAAGCTCGTGCTGTTTTTCTTTGTACACCTGTCGTCGTTTTCCCAGTCTGCTGGACGATGTCCATTTCCCTCATCCGTCCAGTGAGCAGTGACCTCGCCTGGTCAGTGGAGTGTCTTATGAACTTTACCAACCACTGCACAGAGAATCTTGTAGATTGAGTGTCCATCAAGTACTGCTATCTGACTACAGAGTTGTGTGGAACTCTCCACATCCGTGTTCTTACAAGTGTTTCCAGTGCTCGCACACCTGCCATGCTTTATGTGTTAATTACAAGTATCAGGCCTGTGTCCAATAAGCGACAATGCTCTGTGGCATATTTGGTCAGCATATTTTCCGACTGAAAGTTCCTGGCGACCCAGGTTATGAAACCTTTTTGAGTAAATTTTCAGATTTTGAATTGCCACCGTTGAATGCTCAGAATCCTCAGCTTGGTGCAGGTCAAGGTCATAGGCAGGTCATGGTTTGTATACTGGTAGACTATAGTACTGTAGACTACTGTAGACTATAGTACTGTAAGTGATGATGTACACAGAGCTTGTTCTTCCACTTCTCATCTCCATCCACAGACACAGGTGTGTGACTGCTTCCAGTTGCTCTAACTTACAATGCTAGCTGAGATGCCTGAGTGATACTAATCTAATTTGTACATTACTTTCCATTCTCTACCAACAGCGATAACTCTTCAACTGTACAACCATATAAAATCATCTATAAGCAGTTTACAGTCAGACTTAATTGGACAGTGTAAGAGTAAATTCTGTGTAGTTTCCTTGCCATTCTAAACCACTTTTTTTCTCACCTTGAACTAAGGTTTTCTGCTCAGTATTGTCAATACAACTCTGTAGTCAGATAGCAGTACTTGATGTACACTCAATCTACAAGATTCTCTGTGCAGTGGTTGGTAAATATGTATATATACCTGGTACCTTGTTAACACTTAATCTTAGCAATATTTTGACACCTAATTAATATGCATAATTTGTGACTTCTGTTACTTGCACATTATGTCGTACTCCATCACTGCTATTGTTCGTAGAGTGTACCCTCAATATAACACAGACTTTGGGGTCCATGGCATGCCCCAGTCTTATAATTATCCAAATCTGCGGAGCAATGAAAGTTGTATATCGAGGCCACACTGTACTATTATAACTGTAGTTTCACTTGCTCACTCTGTGTGGATCAATATCTAGTATTATCTACTAAACTTTTGGAAATGTCTTTAATAATAATATGGTAATTTAATATATATTGTTTTACACTGATGCACAAGTTCTACTATAGAGTAGTTTAAAATCTCTGCTAGTGCAACCTGTTATTTTTTAACAAATCACAAATTTGTTTTAGAAGTTGGATAACTTTCCTAGTTCAAAATTTCATTCTAGTATTCAGATTATGTGCTGTTAATATTTGCTTGACACCAATAGATTGTATTGAAACTACTTGTTTTTCTGCATTAAAATTCCTGCATTTCTTATCCTCCAGTATTAACTCAAGTCATGCAAATCTTCCTCATTCATGAAAGATTTAGGTGTAAATCTGAAGACAGGGTAGTATAGACCATGATGAAGACAAGCCATGCATAGATAGTGCCAGTCTTCCTATTAATATGGCTGTACTTGGTTCACCAATATACCAGCCAGTGTCTGCAAGTTTACTTCAACAGTATGGGCTACAGGTGTTTCTGGTTTCCTCATTCAACAAAACTGACAAGCTGCGATGTGAGCAAAATAATCTGAAGGCTAAGATAATTATAAATAGTTTAAAACTACAAAATTGATGAAGCTGATTGCACCAAGGTATGAACAAATGAATTGGGTCACTAGAATTAGGCCACCAAACATCTTGAAAATAGCTAGCTTCTGACAGTATACCTTGCTTACGGACCATGTGTGTACTTCAGTTCAAATTGTGTTGTTTTTAGATACACTTGGTCTATGTGAACTGGTCAACGGTCAGCGTGAACATTCAACATCCCAATTTCTCCATCAAGATGAAGAAGTAGACATATTTCTAGATTATTTGTGGTATGTTTGATCGAGTAGAAATGGCTGAATAAGTTCTGTCAATGCACAAGATATCTCTAGACTCTAAACTGATACCAGGGTCCATGAAGCCCTTGTCATGTCTTCAGATACAAGGTAAAGATGGGTATCACAGCACTCGAAACAACATGACTGTGATGTATTGTAGTCATTGTCAAAATTGCTCATGCCACGATCTCGTTCAGTTTGGGATTTATTTATGTAACAACTGAGCTGTAGTTGTCATTACAGTCACTGCTCTCTAGGGCATCTGTAGTTGCCACCAGGAGGAAGAATATTAAAAGTGGCCTTGAAAGTGTTGTCATGCAATGCAAAGGTGTCAAATTGGTACCTATTGTTGTTGATCCGTGATTAAGTTATATTTATTGGGTGTTAGAAGTGCAGTGATTTTAGAACAGGAAAACAATAAATTTGAATATGATTGAGTTTAATTTCGAAATAAAATAATTGCTTGGATTGCAAATTTTTGTAATGTTTGTTTTTTTAAATCCCTATTGGGATTAGTCCAGAAAGCTGACATGTTTCCTGCTGTTTTCCTGAAAGTTTCGGGGTTATCGAAGTGTAAGGATCGCTGGTACAAAAGCTTGCGTTCAGACAAACATTCCACTAGTCGCTGTTGAGCCAGTGTACCAGGCACAGGAATATTTAGCTTGGATCTTGTCATTTCTTGCAATACAACACAGAATCTTCCATGATCTCAGGAATGAATGAATTATTGCTTTACGTCGCAGCTGGAATATTTCACCCATAGGCGACGACACGATCTCAGGAACGAAGCACACTAGAGGTCTCCAACAATGAAACGAGGTGTGTTTTTGATCAGTGTTTATTTGATCCTCCAGGCAAAATATCACAACATCTGTGCATTGGAATCACAGGACAAGTTCAATCAACACATCCCAATTGGGGTGATATATTATAAATCTGCAAAACATACAATTTGGAAGCAATGTAGACAAAACCAGCATGATAAATAATGTTTGTTCTCATAAATATAATTTGCCCAGAATGATTTGTATTTAGTCTTGATTATAAACTTCCATCCAAATTGAATGTGATTATACATTTGTGGATGTAATTTCCAATGGATGTGAAATATTACTAATCCTTCATATTTCATTTATGGTTCAGTAAAAATTCTTGCTATTATGGATGTAAACATGTGACCAATGAACAAATCCATTCTTGGATGTTATTATTTTTCTTTACAAAATCACATGAAATTATTAATTGGAATGAAACTTTGCACATATTTAATTGTAATTAAGGTCCCTTACCACAGAGCAATCGTAGCACTGCTACTTGTAATGCTGTAATTGTTCTGTGGATCTGGACCCAGAAGATTACAAATGACTAGTTAGAAATCAGAATCTGATGAGATGGTCATGACAGACATTGGATAATGACAATCAATGGTCGACTACAACATTGTCTCATAGCAGCGTCATGTTCAATCAACAATAGCGGCTCAGTAAGGAAAAATTTAAAATGTGTGATTATTGCAGCGTACAATGTGTAAAGGAACTACTGTGTGTACAGGAACTATTGTCTGTGTGTACAAGTACTGTCTGTATACATGAACTGTCTGTGTGTACAGGAACTATTGTCTGTGTGTACAAGTACTGTCTGTATACATGACCTGTCTGTGTGTACAGGAACTATTGTCTGTGTGTACAAGTACTGTCTGTATACATAAACTGTCTGTGTTTACAGGAACTACTACCTGTGTGTACAAGTACTGTCTGTATACATAAACTGTCTGTGTATACAGGAACTACTGCCTGTGTGTACAAGTAGTCTGTATACATGAACTGTCTGTGTGTACAGGAACTACTGCCTGTGTGTACAAGTACTGTCTGTATACATAAACTGTCTGTGTGTACAGGAACTATTGTCTGTGTGTACAAGTACTGTCTGTATACATCAACTGTCTGTTTGTACAGGAACTATTGTCTGTGTGTACAAGTACTGTCTGTGTACAGGAACATTAATATTGAACAATTTACATAATCTTGGCAAGATGACAAAGCCGCTAAAGTACAAGCTGTGACCACAAACTTATAGTCAAACTATTAATCATCTGTTTACAATGGACATGTCATAAAAAATATGTAAAAATAGCAAGTCAATACTGTCTTCATTATCATAATTAATTACAATTATTTACATCTCGTTACATTATGTAATATCGAGTCGCATTTCAAATGGAAATAACGTAAAAGAGCAAAAAGGATGTTTGTATTGATCAACGAACATCGAAAGAAGCGAGTTATTGTTTTACGTTGCAGTGTGAACCTTTCACCCATATGCGACGATGAAGGCTGAAAAGAAGATTAGAGGATATTTTGTGTCATGTCATGATTATCACTTGTGGAAGTTGCCACTGTTCCACAGAACAATCATAGTGCTAAGAGTTATAACTCTAAATACATCTATAGAGTTACAATTCTTGCAGCGCTGCCATCATTCTGTGGAACAGGACACTGATGAATTAGAGAAATGAAACGATGTTACTGGCATATACATAGAAAACACTAGAACAAGTTGCTCAGTTGCACGAATGCACAATAGTTTCAAGGTACTGCAATGTTTTACAAAAGTGAGTCACAATAGATCCTAGTAATTTTTGTGTCACATAATCTCCAAGGATATGTTCGTTGGAAAAGATAATGGTATATACATCAGAAACATTACCATAAACTGTTGCATGGTTACATAAATGTTAGTTGTTTGAGAGCATGAGCAATGTAATCAGAAGTTGAGTTCAATATACACATGAAAGAACAGGGCAACATGGATATATGTATAAGTGGTTCATTGCAGAAATATATTGTACTATTAAACAATTTATCAATCTTAAGTGAATATAATTGGTGATATTATATTATTAAAAATATATTATGTATGATAAAATAATGCTATTGTGAATCTTATGAGCTTATTAGGAACTAAAAAAAAAAAATTAAAATAGTGGTTCTATGATAATCCAACTTTAAACATGCCAAACATATATTGAAAGGTTAATGGTTGTTATGAAACTTAAACATGACATCAGGGTCAAGTAGATCTTCCATATTTATGTATTTACAATATTGATCTGTCTGTGAGCTTCAAATTCAGACATCAATCAAAGTAAAATTTCTTTTCCTCCATTTTTTTCTACATTAATTTTCCTAATCAGGTAATTCAAAATGGTCAGACATCTATGGCAAAATTCAGAATTATTAGTCGGAAGAGATAACCTACGCATAGAACCATAAACATTGCAATTCTAAATTCACTAACAATTGTTTAGATCCAGATTAAGTATTTATTAGTAAACCAATATTTGTGTCAATATGCTTAAACTAATATAAAACTAGGATCTTGCATTACAACCGAAAAATCACTAGTCAAATTGATAATACCCAGTACTACTAGTGCAGCTAGCATTAACCTACAGCAGGACAGGTCTGGGTCAACTAATCTTCTGTTGTATCTGGAATTGTCTCCCTTTGTTTACCTGTGCCCACTCTAGGATTTATCCCACACTTTCAACTGCCCAATCTATGGATGCTCAGACATTATTAACCATGTACAGGATCTATCCAACATCAAGATCATTGTCAAGTGCTATATGGTTCTACTCAGTTCATTTTGTTCATATATCTATGCAAAAGCATTGTACAAAAGCATATCAATACCATAATAATACCTTAGAAAATATATTTTGTTTACAAAAAAATAATGTACAACAAAAGATACACATTCTTAATGAAATAAGCATTATATGTACAAACTCAAATTATGGGATCTACTTATTTACAAATTTATAATAAAAGTTTTACTCAACCAGATATATACATGTAATATACTGATATATTCAATCAAAATTCCAAAACATAATAATGGCAGCATCATTGTTTTGTCCTTCAATGAAGATAATAATATGTATACATAACTCATCGTTGTCATGCTGTATACCATAGTTCCTTCTGAAAAAATAGTTTGCATTCAACACATTATTAATTTTCACGAGACATTATATAAAGCAACGATAATAATAAGTAGATTTATATAGCACAGGTGTTTCCATGCACCAGGACATGTCAGCAGTGCTAAATTGGAATTTTGTCTTGTCCACTCTCTTCGTGGAACCATGAATTTTGCTGGAATAATTTTGTCCCTTTACACAATCATGATTACAAGACTATTTTAACCCTCTCCCTGCTGGATTAGGCACAGGTGCAGCCCTTTAGGACATCTCCAGTTGCCTTCAGCATGGAGAGGGTTAAAGGATGAACACATTTCTGATATTACAATTCAGCCCCCCCATGTGAGTTTTGAGTATTAAACAGTAGGGGTGCAACAATTTATCGATGCATCGGTGCATCGCGATACAAAGTTTCACGATTCGCATATCGTATCACAAGGCTACGTATCGATACAACGATACAGATGCATTTAATTTTCTGATTAATGATCATGGGTTAAAATGAAAGGTGTTAAAACATACTTCATTGGAATGAAATCCGTACAGAATATAGATATTGTGTTCCTAAACATGCAGAAATTGACCTGTTGGACAATGCATGTGGATACCTCATGTAAACACTAGCCAGTAAGCAAATGAACAGCTACAACCATGGGAAAACTAGGACTCAACTATTTTCATGGAACACGCATAAGTTAGCTGATACTTATTAGTTGAAATACATTTTGCAACCGAGATTTGAATAAATTTAAAAGGGATGGGGCCCCCTGATCTCCATCTTTGGCTTTGCCAAATCGTGGTTGTGGCAATATTTCGGGTTCAAAGTATCGTTTTGTTTTTCCGATCAGACACATTATTGCGGTATCGTATCGTGTATCGTATCATGACCTATGAATCGTGATAGTATCGTATCTTAAGAAAATGTACCGTTGCAGGCCTCTTAGACAGTGACCTATTGTTATAATCAATCAGATTGCCTTGGATATTGTTCCATGGTAAATTGGTGTAGAGAAAATCAATTGTCAACAAAATAATATTTTTAATGCTGAAATAAAATCACATCTAACAGTGATTGTTATGAAATGATCATACATTGGTGAAATAACTGTTTTTACAAATTGAATGTATTACTTTTATTACAAATTTAAGTTGTTGTATAACATGTTTGTACATACTCTGCTAAGTAATTGACCCTGTCCAAATTCACACATTTTCACCTCTACTTGTATTTAATATTTTTAACCTTGCCATGTATAATAAATAGTTATTTTGATCCTTCTCAAATAATAAAAATACAACCAAAGATGAGTATTACCATCAAGGAATGTTGTGATATTTGTAAATACATGAATTGTGATCAAAAAGGCATGATCATGAATTTTTTATTTATCATGAAGATAAAAATAAATTTAGATTTAATTAAATGTATTTGTGTCCAGTATACAAATTGTATAGTCCTTTTTCATAAAAATTGTAGGAATATATAAAACAATGAACATTTTGTTTCCATACACATGTGTTCAATAGATACTATTAATATATCTAAATTACATAATTAATACTGGCTAAAAATACTAATTTCATCAAATACTAAATGTTTGAAAAAATATCCAGCACATTACAGTTCTGACCATTCAAAAGTAACAAACATGTTTAATTAACCCTCTCCCTGCTGAAGGCAACCGGAGATGCCCTAATGAGCAGTGCTTTTGCCTAATCCAGCAGGGAGAGGGTTAATATGTCATTCATAAATACTTTAAAACTTCAAATGGCTTGCCACAGATATTATTATATATGACCACATGTTCATATAAATTACATTTCTTTCTCGTTATTGATTGTAAGGAAATAATCTCAAATGGGTGTGATCAATGTTATACAATAACAACTAATCCTAGTAACATGGCCATTATGACATGTAAAGCCCAATTCCAACCAATCAAATTCTACCTCCTGTCCAACCAATCAAACTGCTCCGATTTATCCAATCACATTCCTCCAGTCTAGCCATGCTAACCAACCACATTGGTGCTGAGATTGTTTGCCTGGTACAACTGAGGGCCGTTGGTCATCACTGGAGAGTCGGCAATTATTCCTCCTCGGTTTGAAGGCACACTCCTGCTCATGATGGATCCATAGCCAATGCCTGGAGTTCCCCGTGGAGTGCCTTTAGGGGTTCCACGTGGTGTCCCCTTCCTGTTTGGAGCAGAAATAGGGGTCCCACGCGGTGGCCCCATGTTGTTTATACTGCTGTAAGAGTTGTGAATACTGTAGCTGAAAATATATGATCACAGACGTATAAAATATGTAAATAAACATGCTAAACCACTACAATCATTTTACTATTTGGCTTATACATATGCAACTTAATTAGTGTACAGTAATCATGCAGTAAACATTTAAAGTCGGTGTAAATACTATTCACCATTTGTAGACTACCATTTGTCAGCATTCTCAACTTCCTGGAGATAATGCACTAAAAGAAAGGTCTAATCAATGTTATTCATCAAAATAGAACTCTGGATATCATACTTGACAGAATGTGGATCATCTCGTGTTAGATCATCGTCACTGTCGTATCTGCGAGGGTTGTCGAAGAAAAACACTTTGGAGCTGTGACTGTGATTGGACAAATCATTCAGAGCCTGAAACATAACAAAAACATGTAATTACACGTATCATACTCGTATCTAATTCAAACCAATTAATAATACAACTAATTTTAACTAATCAGATAAAATCATTTATTTTCAATCTAAAAAATATCAACATTGTCAAATGTAATCAATTCAGACTTTCCCAGTCTACTTACCACTGTATTCACCGCTCTTTTGACACGGAAAAACAGCACAACGATGAAGGTAGGAAGTACCTCCCAGACGAACAGCACTATCCCGAACGAAATGTAGGCATACCCTCGCGATAAGTCATTAAAGTCAGCCTGCAACACAGTGAGTACACATTCCAATTACATCCTGAATATAAACTGATAAATGGTAAGGGCTGGGTCACAATGATAAAGGGAGGGAGAAAGGGATAAAGAAAGAGAGGAGTGAGGAGGAGGGAGGGAGGGAGGGAGGGAGGGAAGAAGGGAGGGAGGAAGAAAGGGAGGGAGGGAGGGAGGGGTGGGGAAAGGAGAAAGAGAAATATACTAGGTTCACGAATACCGTCAATCTCATAAACTTAAACAATGCAGTCATTTTAACAACAGCCTGTTCAGAAGTACTTACCAGGGATGGAACTTAACTTTAAAACGTACTCGCCCGAATAATGATATACATAACAAAACATGAAATTTCTACTAGCTCGTAGGATACCTTTACCATTATGAGAAATGGATCGGGCCGTCGGGTGAGTGGGAACTTCTAACCCTGATTTACATACAGTATCTTGAGAAAGAACAACCTGTACCTGATCAGAAACATTGACCCAATCATAGCCAAAGTCTGGAACCTTGGTTCTAAACGCCGGGTTGATGGAGATAAAGTTGTAGATAGCTCTGGATGTAAACAGTGTGAGAATCAACACACATGCTGCCAGGGCTTGACACATACTGGTTCCCTGGGGAAAGAGATAAAAACATGCTGCATTAACCATATCTCTGCTGGAGGAAAACCAACTGATGCCTGTCATAGAACAGTGTGTGATTAATCCAGCATGGAGAGGGTTAAAGAATGGACTCCTTTGTGCAAATGACAACATGTTTACTTTACATTTACAGCTAGGAGTCAGATCTATTAGTTATCTTACCTACAATCTAACATTAATTACCTACAATCTAACATTAATTACCTTCTAACATTAATTACCTACAATCTAATATTAATTACCTACAATCTAACATTAAATAATAAATAATAATAATGTGTGCATATATATAATGCTCAAAATCCATGCTTGAAAGCACACTCAAAGCATTAATTGTCAAAGGATCCATGTGCATTCATTTTCTGACTCAACTCCATGGGGAGTATATAACACAAACTGTCATTTTGGTACAAGAATGTGAGCATTCATATTGTTACTGAAAGACTTTTCCTTTAAAAAAATAATATGCCAATTTGTCAGATGAATAAATTGTATGTGCAACCACTATAATTCTTCCAGGAGATACAATATCTTTGTAGAATGGCTGACAACATCCATAATAGTTGCTAGGATGACTTTATGGTGGATTGCAGAGATATGAATGTGGTGGCGACGTTATCTAGGCCTCAGTACACCACTCTGAAGTCTGACACTTCACCTGTGAAACTATGTCAGTAGGTCATGGAATGGTTCAGTTTTACCCGACTTAATAATAATAATAATAATAAGCATATTTATAATGCACCAACCCATCATTTTCTGTAGTGTTTACGGAAAAGATGGGTTTTAATCCAATTGCTTTAAACTGACTATTTTGACTTGTTTGGTAATCAGTCTTCAAGATTTTCACTAATTTAATTATTTAAAAATAGAACCTTGTGTAATATCCATTTTTTTTGGCACCAAATTTATTAATTAATGTATGTGCAGTGAATAAACCTAAATCAAATCAAGACATGTGGTTGACAATGTGTTTTGTTTTGGCTGCCATAAATAATACCTGTACCGGAATATCTATTATTAAAATGAATGACCAGGAACATAAAAAAAGAAATACATCAAAGGGTTCTGCAGCTTACTTGGAAGATGACATATTTAAAAAAAAGTACATGCAACTATTATATTTCCTCTTGTCTTGAAGAAACCATTATTAAGTTAGTTTTCGAGCATTATTTCGGTGCTATATAAATATGCACATTATCAGATCATAAGGACAGTTTCGACAATGATAAGAAAATAAAATAAAATATAATACCGACAATTCATTATCTCACCTTAGCTTCAAGGACCAGGGATGAAGACGACAGTTTTGACATTTTGTAAATACAGAAGGACAGCACGATTCCGAAGATTACGAACAGGGAGTCGTTGATGGCCACTCGGATATAGATGAGCTCCAGTGGGATTGAGTGGAAGTAGTATTCGTGGTATTTGATGATGAGGGCACACACGATGTTGGACACAACAAACACAAAGATGGCAAGAATGATGAGGATACGAAGTGGACGTCTGAAATGAAACAGAAGGAAACTCTAAAATATACTATTTCAATTAATTATTAAAATACAAAAAAATTAACAAAATATGTAATATATTCTTATGAGAATAAAGATACCTTTAACATTGGTAAAAATGTTGGACTAATCAATAGACTAGTATTAATTTCCATCCATAATTAACAATTTCACATTTTCTACCAGTAACCGTTGCCATACATATGACGATGATCATTGGAACATTTTCCGCAAAATATTATCAGATTATTATAATATTACAAAACTATTTCAGTGATATTTCTTTAACAACTTTCAATGATGGTATATATCAGTTAGTAAATACAAATGATTTTTAAGCATACTTGAATTTGCTTGGTTCATACTTTGCTCTAGCTTTGAAAACAACCTGCAATGGAAAAGTAATAAAAATGTTGTAGCCATACTTGGGTTACATTTACTAAAATACAAATCTGTATCTCATGAAAAGACTGACCATAACTGCAATCAACAGTTTGCAATTTATACATATTTTAATAAAAAATGACCCCTCAAATTGTGATTAAATAATTTACATTAATCCAAGCAGCAGCAAAAACAAATGAATATTATGCATTTAATGCAATCAACAAAATATTAATTTGTAC
Organism: Lepetodrilus schrolli; assembly: GCA_032361225.1. Lineage (NCBI taxonomy): Eukaryota > Metazoa > Mollusca > Gastropoda > Lepetellida > Lepetodrilidae > Lepetodrilus > Lepetodrilus schrolli. Next base: position 2,491 of record JAUTBT010004692.1, on the reverse strand, counting down.
AAATTCAAGCTCAAATTTATATTGGGATTTGTTAGCAAATATTTGTTGCGCATGAAATTGAACTCAAAATTGTTTTGTAATTTTGAAGCTGTTTTACCGATTTATCATTAATGGCAATCATGAAAATTAAATATGTAACATTTGTATATTGGGACTATCATCATTCATATTGTAAGATCAATATATTCAAATGTGTTGGCTATTTACTTTCTGTGACATCCATACAGTAAATATACGCAGTTGAGAAAGTAGGTCAACGAATGATATGAATAATCATGTGATAAAAAATGGTCAACAGCTTTCCATTTCATAAACACGTTGTTATCAGCATTAGTATTGTCATAAATATAATACATCGTACATATAAATGTGCATGTCAATACTTTGGCTCTGTTTATGGCTGGGCATAGCTGCAGTTCTGTAGCTAAAAAGTTCCCCGTTTACTATTTTGCTATCTATATGGCACAATAAATATAGCAAAATAGTAAACAGGGCACTTTTCAGCTACAGAACTGCAGCTAGGCCGGGTAGTGATAATACTTTGGTATACTTCAAGTATAGCGAAGCATTATCACTACCCAGCCATAAACAGGGCTAAGTCACTACTTTTTTAATTAACCAAACTGACTTATTCATGATCCACATTTAACAGATTAAGTGTGTGTGGGTGTGTGTGTATGTATGTGTGTGTGTGTGTGGGGGGGGGAGGTAATATCATAACTGTATATATATAGGTACATGAAGATACAAGTGTTATTATATTACAACTCACGGTATGCAAATATTGTCATTGATCGTTTAAGTTTAAGTCTACACTGTCAAGTGTCACTTCTTACCTGTGCAAAGAACAAAACCAGTAAACATAATGTAGTGAACTGCAAGCAAACTGGAAAACAGTAAAGCAGCCAATAAAATATCCAAGGCAGATTGTTTGCAAGGTGACAATTTCTGAAGTAGAATGAAAACAATGTTGTTCTGAGACCAGACCACATCAGACAGAGGAAGAGAAACACAGTTTGGTAGCTGAAGCGTTTGTGTCGGTAGTACCAGATCATCCACAGCTGGATGTAGACAGCCAGGAACAGCAGTCCGTACAGGGCAATGTACACTACGGTCAAGCTCAACTGGACAGTCGGAGGCAACGCTGGCCTCAATCTAGGGATGGCCGTCGGGTAAGGGAAATCGCCGCCCAACAAGTCATCCATGATCCAGGAATCTGGACGTGACACGGCTGGAAAGCTTTTCTGATTGCGACTGCAAAACGTTTAGAAGTTGACTTGCTATTGTTGACTGGCGGGACATCATCGGAACATCATGATTATCGACGTTGTTGTTACATGATCTAGGCTACTGGAAATCTAATCATGGAGGTCCGCCCATCGTAATTTAGGTCCTATCGGAAGCAGCAGCTGATCTTGTTTAGCTGACCTTGAACTTTGGCGTTAATTCGTTTAATGTAAATACGAATAATACCCAATATAAATATTAATATCGACCATGTTTTTTTCGAGAAAATATATTTAAATATTAATTTGATATTTTAAAAAAAAACCCATCTTGTTTCAATCTGAATTTCCTTAATTGATCTTTCCAATATCCAAATACATTGGATATTCGACTGCAGCCGAAACCTTCCGAATGACGAGAACTGTTTCCACAAACTCTACAACAACGCATGCAGCTATCAGCTGGCAACTCTACTCTCTGCACTTATTATCTATTTTGGAAGCGGCAAATCGCTGTGCTAAGACTTTCAACAAATATTTAGTGCGGGGTTACCTCATGGCCGCTAGCATTGCAGACGTGCATGAGGTTTTCAAGAAGAAACGATTGAAATCATTATGCATTGTATTGCTTGTCCCCTAAGAGCAGTGCACTCAAAAGCAAAGTTGACGTGCTATCACTTTTTGGTGTCAAGAAAGAAAAGTGGCAGGGGTGCTAAAAGCAAACGTTATTCGGACACATTGAATCTTCCAAAAACAACTTTTCCACTGACGTTGAGAGAAGGCGCCGCCGCTGCAAGGGAAATCAATATTCAAAAAGTTAGACAATTAACACATATTGTCAGTTATATTTTAATCGCGAACACATACAGTTCTATCATGGTCACTGCATGTCAATCATAACCAGTTGTGGAAAATTGGTGCACCTATAGAAATTTAAACACCACACTTTTCCCATTACATCATTTAATTTATCCTGAAATTCATGAAACAAATGCACTTGAACGTATGATCAAACCATAGCCACGATACATTGATAGCCAACTGTAAAAAAAGCAAGTCACAGAGTTAAGCACCACTTACATGAGACCACTTGACACTAAAATTGTATCAACTTGGTTCAGAGTCAAACTAATTCCATGATCCAGTAGTAACCAATTTGTACCAGTCGTCCATAAAGCATGTCTATGGGCAGTGTTGGAAATGGAAGCCGGCCCGGACGCCCGGGGCCGACATTTTCTGACCCGGGCGTGCAGCTTTCAATAGTT
>JAUTBT010004681.1:25000-27100 GCA_032361225.1 Lepetodrilus schrolli | reverse complement strand
TCCGGGCCTAGGCAAACAGACTCAGGCTTCTGGTATATGGACGTGTATGCATTGTTTCCCCAAGTCTGGTAGATACGGGTTTACAGGTTCAAGGACGATGCTAACCGAATAAACATGACTGTTTACCCTAGAATACCCTGGGGTATATTGTTCTAAACAATACAACGTGAAGAAAAGAAAAATAGCCTAGTAAATTAATCATGCATATCAGCTTTGCATATTTTATTTATATTACATATTTTAGTTCAAAGAGAGGGGACTTATAAGTACCACCGTTACACAACCCAAAGAGACAGGTTCATGCACGTGCCAGATTAGTATTGTCCGTGCATTTTCTCGCATGTATTATGAAAATAGAGGATCTCATATCAGTGGCCATATAATACTGATTTATTTTTAACGAGTTGGAAATGCTTATATAATGCGAGGCTCTTTCGAATATAACATAATTTTTGCCAAAGAGTTTAATAAATTCAGTAATATATGAACACGAATGTGAGATTCTATTTATCACATAACTATAGAAACTATTGTAATATCGATGTTCAGCCACAAACACTATATATAGGTAAATGTCTTGGGAACTGGGTTAAAGCACGCGGACAAAATATAGTTCCAAGTAAATGTGTAAATATTAGTAAATGTGTTTGCATATTTAGGTGAAGACATTATTAACTCTATATTCGACAAATTAAGTCCAAAGAAGAGCTCTAAAAGAGGTCCAAAAAGACGTTGATATCGCGTATGAATACAATTATATAAAGGTATTGTGTTATTGCACTAGTGAAAATATTTATATTTATAGCATGGGTTTATTGCACTCCCAAATTCCTATGTTATGTGATATATAGGCTGTACAGGCTACACATACATTGTTTATGCATTCAGATATTCTGTATACCCAGGTATACTTTAATTGTAGGATACTTTTCAAAGTGCTGGGCGTATCCTATACTTCTACATTGTCTACAGTATATTATCATATGTTTGTTATATGTACTGTTGACGGCCTAGGGTTGTTTTGTCATAACTATTGTGGTCAGCGTGATGATAGGGAAAACGAAGCACTGCTACTTCGTGTTATCATAAATACATCAACGGCCGCAACAGGGTTGGAAACGTAAAGCATCCATCAGTCTTAAACGTTGTCTCAAAAGTGAAATATTGTGAGCGTTAATGGGACGTACCTCTCGTGACGCCATATATAGGTAAAAGTCGTATAAATATATTAATGGTCCATTCCACTGAGAATTTACTGAGAATAAAGAATCTTGAAAGCGGATAGAAACTCCAATTTAAAAAAAAAGTGAATAATAATAATAGGTAGATGTATTGATTTTCGGTTGCACTGTGTATATAATACACATTTGGAAATTTGGAAATTTTATTTGGAAATTAGGTTTGAGGAATGTGATGTCATTCTTCTTCCAATGCGGTTATAAGCTTTCCAAGATTGTCTGGCTTTCACTATATAGAAGCTTTGAATTCTCCGTTGCTAAAATATATACGTATGCAATATAATACGTGTAAAATGTGTACGTCTAAAACAGTTCACTGGCCCTTAAAGGTAATTGTGTTGAGTAAATATAATGTGTACGTTGGTGACTCTGTGTGTGTGTGTGTTTGTGTGTGTGTGTGTGTGTGTGTGTGTGTGCGTGTGTGTGTGTACACATCATATACGAGTATATGGTAAATCATCCTCTGAAACACATGGCCATTGCTACATAACATCCGGCAATGGTCATGTGTTTCGGGAGATAACGGGTATACCTATACACATGGAGTTAATTACTTGCAGCTATCTTGAGAAACGTTCTACGGGCGTCCCTCACAACGCATTACCATTAGTTATATTCTTACTGCTGAAGTAAAAGCAACTCGAGATGCCCTGTGGAGATGCTGGAGTAATGATCTTGATTAACGCAGCATAGAAGAAGGTTAACTCGACCATTCCTATGCATGATTACATCAGAAATGCTCTAATTGCATGTATGGACGTAAGCAGGGTGACTCTCTTTGTCCTATCTTTTTATTAGTTTAAGTTGAATAGTCTCATAAATTCGTGACACATATAATCAGCCATCTCTACAGATGACATGT
>JAUTBT010004681.1:0-20000 GCA_032361225.1 Lepetodrilus schrolli | reverse complement strand
TCCAAGGCTCGCCAGTCTCTGTTCTGGAAAATGGACTCGTTCATGGACAACGGGCGGTGTTCATGGACCAAGATGGCGTTGTTCACGGACGTCAAGAAGTCCATGTGGACTAATGGAGGAACCGTCAAGACCACGTGTCTCATACGTCCTACCACTGTCATGGCGTCCCGCGTCCCCCAGCACCAGCATCGAAGGCCCCTGACAGGAGCTACCGGTAGGTGGCAGTCGGACAGGAAGTAGTGCCTCTCAACTGGTGTTGAATACGTAGCTACCGTATATTGGATACTGTACACCAGTCCTTAGAGAGTTGTGGTGCACCCTGCAACGATCATACTTATACGGGACAGAGAATGAAGAAAAGTGTTATCGTAGGATATTCGCATGTTACAAAACATTGCTGTCATATTACTAACTGTAAAGCCATAGGAAATAGATATACACGTATAGCATACAGTCTTGTCATATGCGTGATGTAAAGTCTTGTCATACGTGTGATGTACAGTCTTGTCATATGTGTGATGTACAGTGTTGATGTGTTCATTGTGTTATCGTGTGACATACTTATGTGATATACAATGCTATCATCGGATACGGATGTGAGACCAATAATGTTAACTTAGGACATAGATGTGTCATATAGAATGTTATCCTAATTCATTGGTGTGAAATCTACAATCTTTTCACTTGATGCAAACACGTGACACGTAGTGATACCAGAGGGCACGGTGGGTGTCTTGTATACCAATGTGGGTGTCTTGTACTAATGTGGGAGTTTTGTATACCATTTGAGTGCTCATGGTGTCTTGTTTAATCCTCGCGAATCTATGTCTAAACCTCTATCAACGTGCTGCGTCCTTCCATAGCGGTATCATATCACCGTGGCTAATTACTTCGTGGGCCCAATAGCTTGACAAGATGTACACCGGTGTCGACTGAAACTGCCTCCCTGTAATTCTGGTCAGTTCTTTATCCCGGGAAGTTTCTTGCCAGATCTTTGTACCTTGGCATGTGTCGTTATGACACGAGCACTGAAATGATACACGACCCGTTATAACAGCTCGTGTTGGTGTGTCACTGTACAGGACAGCTCGTGTTGGTGTGTCACTGTACAGGACAGCTCGTGTTGGTGTGTCACTGTACAGGACAGCTCGTGTTGGTGGATCGCTGTACACGGATTACTGTGAATTACGTGGACTGACACGATTCCGACAAGTGTCTGTTTGATAGTTAGATCTGGTTGACCCAAAGTAGGTCAACGTGACCCCAGATATGGCTGTGACGTCCACACGCTGAGTCGTCTGGGGTAACATCGACCCCTGTTTGGCCAACACAAAGAACACTGGGTGCCACACGTGACTACACAAGATCTAGACTGATATTCCAATGGACGGATTAGATTTTACCAGATTGCTTCATGTGGCACGTGTCCGTCATTGTTCTAGTTTGCCTATCTGATGTATGTAGAAGTAAGCGTTTTTGCATGATAGTGCCTGTGTGTTAGGAATAATAATAACACTATTATTATTACTATTACTATTACTATTATTATTATTAATAATAATAATAATAACAATAATAATAATTAACCTGAATCCTGAGTAGCTCCTGAAGAAGGCCTAGTTAGGCCGAAACATTGATTGTTATTGTGGACCTGGTATATAAAATAATAATAATAATAACAATCATAATAATTAATGTGTTTATGTAGAGCTAATCTCCAGCTTAGATCATCACTGGCGCTGTACACAAGAGACATGCGATTATTTAAAAACAAAACTGTTGTGGTTGTTCTTGAAAGCCGACGTACTTGGGGAAGATGAGTTATTGAGGGAGTGTGTCCCATGACGATGTTGGGGAGGCCACGGAGAAAGCCAAGTCACCTAGCCTCGATCTCGTACACGGTACTGACAACTCCAGGTCACCTAGCCTCGATCTCGTACACGGTACTGACAACTGGCTGCGAAATTACGAAACCTTTTGCGTAATGTTTCATGCTCAAGCTCAGATTTTATATTGGGATTTGTGAACAGACACTTGAGTTGAGTATGAGTTCGTTCGCAAAAAGGTTTCGTAATCTCGCGACCTTGCCTTTCTGTTCAGCTAGATCTCAGTGAACGCGGTAGAATGTACGACTTTGAGTGGTCCTTTAGTTAACATGAACAGTTTTCATGATGGAGAGACAAATACTAGTATGTCATTGACAGTACTTTGAATCTCTCATCTATTGGTAACCTATGTCTTAACACTGAATATATATGTTCAACTTGTATAGTTGCCACAAACTGACTAAAGTAAAATTTTAATATCATGAGACGTTTTATTTGTTAGAATTTGTAGACAACGAGTAGTAGTAGTAGTAGTAGTAGTAGGTGGTGGTGGTGGTGGTATTGGCGGTGGTGCGGTGCTGCTACAGCTGGTTGTGGTGGTTTATGAGCAACAGTGGTGATGTGCGGCAGAGCGCGTACCTGACGTGTATGGCAATGATTGGAGGTACACCTATACGTGCTACAGTTGAGCCACGGCTGGTGCACATGAAGCAGATGTGTTATTACTGTATTAAACTGTGTTAAACTGTTAAACTCAGTATTTACTAATTACCGTGTTGTAAGAAAACGTACTACCTCAGATTTTCCCTCACCGCGTGGAGCCCATGGGATCACATTCCACACTCCGCTAAATTATACACCGTGGAGTTGTTCCTCTTTCTTCGTGAGAAAGCTCTGCTATATAATGTTGTGATGTATCTGTCTTCTGAACATTGGCGCTGCACAAGGGGAAAACATGTTTTTCCTGCGATGGTCGAACGGAACCAATTAACGTCGACATACGCTGACACACCTCCCACAGGTAAAGAGACATATAATACCCCACGGGGTAGTTAATAGCAGATGTGTGTCGTATCCGTGTGTTACACGCGATGCAAGTGCCTACACCAGGTTATTCTCCATACTTTGTAGAACATAAGCTGCCACAGACTAAACTAGTCCCATATGTTGGATGCGCCAAACTAGACAGGAATACAGTCTACTCTATCTACGGGCGCTCATTTTTAAATATACCTTTGTGGTTTGTTGTCAGATGAACTGGCGTTGTGATTCCTCGAACAGTTGATCATGAAATCGTGTGTTCAACATTATCCAACTTAGCATTAACAAACACGCTACAAAACTGTAGTTCAACAACTGCAACACACCAACAGAATAAACAGACGTTTGATTGAATACCTTCCGATACAGTGTATAACTAACTATCAGGTACAAGACAACTTGTCTGGTGATTTACAATTGGGCATGATACCAACTGGCTGTTGAGGTCAATCACTAAATACAACAATGCACTATCCAATGCACAATACAATACAATACAATACACAATGCAATACATAATACAATGTACAATACAATATACAATACAATAAATACACAATACAATGCACAATACAATACACATTGCAAAGAAACAAAGTAAGCGTTCTCATCTTCAAGAAGCGGCCAATCTCACATGTACGTTACCAATTGGTCACAATCCTGTAACCTCCTGGAAACACCGATGGAATGGGATCATAGTTAAGTGTAATTCTTCAAACAACATTGCTATAATCAAACCCTAACAACAGATATGCATATGTCACCGTGATTAATGCCATAAAGCGATCAGTGTGGCCTAGCCGTACTTACGTAAGATACTGTATGATCAAGTACTCCATCTCACAGTTTGCTTTGTTACATTAATACATTTCCTTTGTAAAACCCGACTCAGGCGAACAGTACTAATAATATACATTGATAGGTGTGTTCAGATACACTATTACTGTGGAGTGATGACGGGGCGCAAGCGCTGAATACTCGTATTTCTCTGTAGACAGAATGCTGTACAACGAAATCTGCACAAGTTCCTCTAGTACTGTGTCGGGTGGGATTAGTCAGCATGGGTTCATTTAACCTCCGCTTAGTGTCGTGCTGTAGTGTCGTGTGGTCGCACACCCAGGGAGAACCCTGACATTGAGATCTTACCAGGGTGCACTGAGGATCTGCTGCCGTCATATCCTGATTAGCTGTGTCAGATACCTGTGTCAGATGTTTACTTCTTGCTATCACTGATAGATCTAGAGATCTCGGAGACAGAGAACGAGATTTATATCTCACCCGGTAAGTATCTACGTCATCCTGGTCACTATTTCCGGTATTGGGGCGGATATTACCCTATTGATGTGATATTTGGGGTATTTATTTGGATATTATCAGTATTTAGGTGGATATTGCCGGGTATTTATTTGGATATTATCAGTATTTAGGTGGATAGTATAGGGTATTTAGGTGGATGTATATAATTACCAGTATTGAGGTGGCTATATGAACAGTAATATGTGTGTGTGTGTGTGTGTGTGTGTGTGTATGCATTTGTGTGTATGTATGTGTTAGTGTGTGAGTATGTGTGTATGTGTGTGAGTGTGTATGTATGTGTGTGCGTGTGTATGTATGAGTGCGTGTATGTGTGTGAGTGTGTGTATGTGTGTGAGTGTGTGTGTGTGTGTGAGTGTGTATGTGTGTCAGTGTGTATGTGTGTCAGTGTATGAGTGCGTGTATGTGTGTGAGTGTGTGTATGTGTGTGAGTGTATGTGTGTGAGTGTGTGTGTGTGTGTGTGTGTGTGTGTGTAGGTGGATGTTTTCGAGTATTGATAGAGTTTGCACATTCACAATTATACATTTAAATCTTACTCGGTCTTACAAAATAGAAACATTTCCACGATTTGTATATTTACAGAATTGAAAGAAGCGTCCATAAAAGTACCTGAGAGTTGTCCACCTATGCGAGTTTCAAAGTAAAGTAACAGAAAGTTAACGTGGAGTTTGACGATGTCAGGCCTGGCCTCTCCCTGGTTCCACCAGAAGAACATTGTTCCTCCGTCGCACCCCCCGAAATCTGGCAACGCCCTCGTCATGGATGACGGCCAGGTGAAGGTGCTCATTCAGCGCCTCAGTAAACCCACCCAGGCGTCTCGCGCTCGCAGCTCCTTACCCTGTCTGAGCGATACCTACCTGGACAAGGGACGTCACTCTTGGTCCAAGATGGAGCTGTGTGAAGACTGTAAGAAATGTCTGTGGACTCAATACGGTGCCGTGAAGACGAGTTTCCAGACCTAGTGACGTCACTTCCAGAGAGGTAGCGCATTATCGTGTGCGTGTAAACGCGCACGCGTGTGTGAACGTTATTGTTGCAAGAATACTCACCACAGGGAACTGATAACAGACAAATGCCATCCTGCAGTTTCCAAACTCTGCGCATCTGTCATGTTGCATCCTACGAGAAACCATTTATTATTTTATCAAGATGATCTCTGGCACCCCTGACTTTTCCGAGCTCCGTGGTATGACGTGTCGAGTTAAAGAGTTGCATTACTACTCCGTAAATACGGACTCTAAATGTTGGTGTATTTCGCCATCTCTCACCATTTCCACGATTACAAGAAAAAACCAGTTATATTTGATGTCGTCATGGTCGCCGTAGGCAGTCCTGTTGGTTGAAGATTCTCCACGTGCACGTATCATTATCTGAAAATGCTACGCTTCACGGACTAATTCATGCGAGATCTATAGGTGTGTCTGTACTCTAATTACACCGAAAACAGCTAGGTACATTATTATAGTAAAGAATCGTTATGGAATAAAAATTAAAAATTAAAAACGAACTCTGGACTAAATCCCAGAGCTGTGCTGTTATTGACCGTACTATGCTCGCTTTAATGTGTATAGTCAGTCCCCGTCATATTCAAAGAAAATATTATACATGTATATTTAATTTATCATAGTGTACAAGTCATATCCACTTATTAAACAGGTTTTAGTTGAGTCACATTAGTTCTTTGTATTGTCTGGGTGACGGTTGTCTGGGTCACAGCCTCAATCTGAAATATTGAACATTATTTCAGTCGACTAAATCGCATCAAAGTAGACTAGTTCCAAAACAGAATCTCTATCTGTCCAGAAACTAATAAAAAAAAATATCCTATACTAATTGCGAGTTGATTGATATGTCCTGCGAAGTGTAAATGAACGCAAATATGCGTTTAAAAACTTACAAAACTGCACTTTCCAGTTTATTCCAGTATATATTTCATAGAAATATATTTTAATAGCTTTTTATTTCGGTATTTTTGTGTCAGGACGACTGTCAATTTGTTAAGTTTGCACTGTAAACACGGTGGCCCTCACTACTACAGTCTTACTGGTTATCGAGTTCACGTGTCAGAGGACCGTTAGGACATTAGTAGGACATTAGTAGGACATTAGTAGTGACGATATGCGGTCAGTGTTATGACGACAGCCCTTCGGGGTTTCAAGACAGCTTGATAATCAAGATTACTTAGATACATGTCTACATGTATACTCAAATCTTATATCATGACATTCACAACATCTAAATGACCAAATTATCTCGTATCTCATTGGACCGTTACCACTGAAGCAATAGATAATTATTCAGTATATGCGATTTGGTATAAAGATATTTTTATTTCCAGTGTTGTCTAACAACACACATCAGAAATGGAATTATTGTTTTTCTCTGCGTTGATCGTCGTGATTTGGGCCACCTCTGGACACGGTACGTGAAATGATATCTTCCTTTAGAATATATTCAGATATTGTTATTATAGATCCTCATTACTATATTGATTATCATTTAGACAGTGTGTGTGTGTGTGTGTGTGTGTGTGTGTGTGTGTGTGTGTGTGTGTGTGTGCGTGTGTGTGTGTGTGTTTGAGGGCGTGGGGGTGCGTTTGTATGCGGGCGTAGGGTGTGTGTAGGCGGGCGTGGGGTGTGCGTGTGGGGTTGTGTGTGTATTTGCGGGCGTGGGGTGCGTGTGTGTGCGGGCGTGGGGGGGTGTTGCGGGCGTGGTGTGTGCGTGCGCGTGCCTGCGTGCGTGTGTGTGTGTGTGTGTGTGTGTGTGTGTGTGAAAACTAAGCATCCAGTATCTACACACCATGTAAGTTCATATGAGTGCTCTCACGGAGGCAACACATGACAGCATAGCTTGGCTTTTATCTCACTACAGTTGGCCAATAGTTGGCGCCTACATCAAATTGATATTCCAGCCTAATTATTATTCGTTCTGTATTTACCTCTCAGCTGGCGGTGTATATTCTACATGTATTATCAGTAGTACTAGTATATTGTGTTTACGACTATCTAGGGTTGTCTGTCCCTGCCACGTCGTGTATGACAAACTGCACCGGAGTAGAGAACGGCAACTACCAGGCCTGTACCGGATGTAAGGTGTTCGCTACATGCGTACATGGAAAGCTGTACCACGTGACCTGTGTTGGCGGGACTGTCTGGGATGACAGTTATAAGCATTGCAGAGAGACATCTTCTACTTGCCATGAGCAGTGAGTGTAGACAGACAGACAGACACTACAGGCAGACAGATAGCTCGAGATTCCACTAGCCTTCCCTGCTGACAATAAGAGACTTTTCTTGTATATGGGTATTGTAAGGGGAATGCTAGAGAACAACCAATATCGTAAAATGTATTTTCTCGAAAGAAATACCCATAACATTAAAACGGGTTCGTAATATCTTCACTTCTACACGTTCTCCATACTCAGAACTGTTTTATCTTCTCTACGTGGCTACTGTTCTATGTCCTTCACGTGTCTAATTTATTATATCATACACGAGTATACAATGTTCTTCATGTATCTACTATTCTATGTTCTCCACGTGTCTACTTGCTTTTGTCCTACACGAATGTCCTCCACGTGCCTATTGTCCTATATCTGCCCTCTGTTCTATTCCAGCAAAGGACAGTGTCTGAGTTCCTGTTTGGGTAGAACTGATGGCAGTTACCCGTCATGTAAAGGCTGCAACTTCTACCTCATCTGTGTCTACAACTACGCCTATGACGGCCGTCTCTGTCCCCGTGGCCTCGTGTTTAACGCCGACACTAACACCTGTGCGTGGACATCACCATATTGTAAACTGTAGATATTGACAGGAAATGTCATGTAACGTCGCAGCCGCCTGGAGCCATTACTGACGTCATTCCATGTGACAATCTTAACAGTATTTGTAACTTCCTTTCCATTGTATTGAACATGTTCGGTTTATTGATCTGCGAATAAAGCCAATTTAAGGTTATTAACTGCACACGTTTGAGTTATGGCATTGAGAGAGAGAGAGAGGGGGGGAGGGGGAGAGAGAGAGGGAGGGGAGGTGGAGAGAGAGAGGGGAGGGGGAGAGAGAGAGGGAGGGGAGGGTGAGAGAGAGAGGGGGAGCGAAAGACAGACTCAGACAGACGCAGAGAGCTGATGGGATATATACAGTCAATAGTGTCTTTTACACTTTAGTTTGACTGTTCTTTAAGCTATTCTTACGTTATGTTCGTATTGGTCAAATGAACGGTGTACTGGTGTTTGGGCGTTCAAGTTTACCTGGCGGCACATCAAAGGTATACCTGTTACAAGCTCAACTGATCGCAGTTGGTATGTAAGAATCACGTGATTAGAGGAACATAGCACACAGCACATTACTGCTAATCTGAACACTAAACCATTGTAATTACACGCGTGTGCTGGCAGGCGTGGTAAGGCGAACTGATAGGGTGTACTAGGGTGTGAAGAGTGCTGACGTGCTCGCGGCGCTACGGCTACAAACAGGTGTACAGCTACAGACTGGGACAATTCAAAGCTCATTGTTGCACGTCCCGGGGGGTTGACGATCCCATTAGAACCGAGTATTCGTGTTAATCACACCACGTCACATGGTCAGAGTAAAATGACACCTGTAAGCCAGGGTAACATGGGGTATATCTGCGTATCTACTCGTCATAACCAACCAACCCCATCAACCCTACCAATCCTATCTAAACATGAACATGTATCAATGGCAAAACTACAATCCCATCTGCTTACCGAGCGACCCATCAGATAAACAACGGCTCTGAAATATTACCAGGATCATTGATTGGCTCGGTGTGTATTCTCTTCACAATATGGGGATGTTACAAACTGAAGCTGTAGAAATGTCAGCACGTTGCGCATTACCATATCAATGTATATATTCCATGTTGGTAGTTTCAGAACTAAAGTACAAATGTCTCTTCAAATCCTAGAACTCTCAATGTTTTATATCATTCCATCCAGATCATGAATACTAGTATCTTCTATCCCGAGCTGAACCTGGAACGTAGTCACTCCAAACTAATACTCAAATATAGCCACTCCAAACTACAACTGAAACATAGCCACTCCAAACTACAACTGAAACATAGCCACTCAAAACTACAACAGTAAAATAGCCACTCATAACTACAACTGAAACAGCAACTCAAAACTACAACTAAAACGTAGCCACTCAAAACTACAACTGAAACATAGCCACTCCAAACTACAACTGAAACATAGCCACGCCAAACTACAGCTGAAACATAGACATTCCAAACTACAACTAAAACATAGTCACTCCAAACTACAACTGAAACATAGCCACTCCAAACTACAACTGAAACATAGCCACTCCAAACTACAACTGAAACATAAACACTCCAATAGTCACTCCAAACTACAACTGAAACATAGCCACTCCAAACTACAACTGAAACATAAACACTCCAAACTACAACTGAAACATAGCCACTCCAAACTACAACTGAAACATAAACACTCCAAACCACAACTGAAACATAGTCACTCCAAACGACAACTGAAACGTAGCCCCTCCAAACTACAACATAATGATAGTCACTACAAACTACAACTGAAAAATAGACACTCCAAACTACAACTGAAACATAGCCTCTCCAAACTACAATTGAAACATAGCCACTCCAAACTATAACTGAAAGATACACTCCAAACTACAACTGAAACATAAACACTCCAAACTACAACTGAACCATAGCCACTCAAAATTACAACTGAAACGTAGTCACTCCAAACTACAACTTAAACATAGCCACTCAAAACTACAACTGAAACATAGACATTCCAAACTAAAACTGAAATATAGCCACTCAAAACTACAACTGAAACATATCCACTCCAAACTACAACTGAACCATAGCCGCTCCAAACTACAACTGAAACGTAGTCACTCCAAACTACAACTGAAACATATCCACTCCAAACTACAACTGAAATGTAGCCTCTCCAAACTACAACAGAATGATAGTCACTCCAAACTACAACTGAAACATAGACTCTCCAAACTACAACTGAAACATAGACACTCCAAACGACAACTGAAACATAGCCACTCCAAACTACAACTGAGACATAGTCACTCCAAACTACAACTGAAAGATAGCCACTCAAAACTACAACTGAAACTAGCCATTCCAAACTACAACTGAAACATAGCCACTCAAAACTACAACTGAAACATAGCCACTCAAAACTACAACTGAACCAGAGCCACTCCAAACTACAACTGAAACGTAGTCACCCCAAACTACAACTGAAACATAGCCACTCCAAACTACAACTGAAACGTAGCCTCTCCAAACTACAACAGAATGATAGTCACTACAAACTACAACTGAAAAATAGACACTCCAAACTACAACTGAAACATAGACTCTCCAAACTACAACTGAAACATAGACACTCCAAACGACAACTGAAATATAGCCACTCCAAACTACAACTTAAACTAGCCATTCCAAACTACAACTGAAATATATCCAATCCAAACTACAACTGAAACATAGTCACTACAACTGAAACATAGCCACTCAAAACTACAACTGAAACGTAGCCTCTCCAAACTACAACTGAAAGAGAGCCATTCCAAACTATAACTGAAACATAGCCACTCCAAACTACAACTGAAACGTAATCACTCCAAACTACAATTGAAACATAGCCACTCAAAACTACAACTGAAAGAGAGCCATTCAAAACTATAACTGAAACATAGCCACTCCAAACTACAACTGAACCATAGCCACTCCAAACTATGTCTTTAATTGAATCCCTCCAAAATATATTATCAAAATAATCATTTCAATGTGTCTTACATATAGACTCTCCAACCAGTAGGCCTACTATTTGTATCGTAACTATTATTGAGACCAAGAATCAAATTAACGCATCAGGCATACATAGGCCTACATGTTGGTTGGTCTTGTTGGCGTAAACCGAATATTGTCCTGTGTACGCATTAATCTGGCAATGACTTTATGTTTGAAAATGTTCAACACACCTCTCAACCAACATATTTTTTTCAAATCCTTTTTATATTTAATCATAAATTGAAACGAATATGTATAAGCTAACAGCATTGAAGTGAGATTTTCTGTAAGTAAATGAAACACTACGCTTGGTCAACTTCAGTTATCGGCAGACAATATCCGTTAACTTCGCAAGTAGTTGAGCGATTTCCAGATAAGCTGTTTATAGTCCACGCCTATTGTGCTGTAAATGTTCATAGGGTGACGGCACTTAGAGGGTTAGCTTCCACTTGTATAGACCTGTCAGGATTAGTAGTTGGGCTGTTTATCGAGTGTCCTAGCCTGGCAACCCAGGACAAACAGGGTGCACATGGCGCAGTCTTCAGAGACGAGGGGTAAGTTGATTGTATTGTCCGACGTACGTATACTGTCCGGGTACGTTTCTCCTGTTGTTCAGTAAGTATTTAGTACGTCTACATGTTTGTCCTCCAGTGTAACTGACTGGCAGGAGGTCTAGAAACTCACACAGAACGTCTGGGTAGATTACGTCACGTGGTTAAATAGACTCGTGCCGCATTGTGAGAACATCGCCATATCCCTGCTAACGGTGATCGATAATGTAGATGTGATCGATAATGTAGATGGTATTGAACATAAACTAGCATGTAGTTGCCCAGTCGAATTTCGAAATTCCCATGTATTGAACATGGATCATTGTGTTTTAGCGACTTGTAGATACGCGTAGGCCTGTATACCACAATGTAGGCCTATACTTTGTTTTTAGCCTGACTAAGTCTAAGAACATCTTATATGTATCTGGTTATTTATTTAGATATTAAACTATTCAAAGACAAATGTTGCTAGGATTGCGAAGATAAGTACCTTTACGTTAATAGCATGTAATGTTACCATTTGTTATAACCACTTAGTATACATAGTATGATTTTGTAAGAAGTAATATAGGCTTTGTATGGCAGCGGCGTAGTAGTGGGGAATCATATTTAATCATATTTAATCACAACGTAATGATTGTATCGCTTGAATGATAGCCTACCAGCGTAATGTTTCATAGACCCGTCTATATAATTGTTCACATAATAAAATGTCTGCTAGTTTAATAACGTAATTAGTAGAAAACATCTCTAGACTGGTTCCTGAAATTACTTGCGCCCCTGTCAAATGAGTTTGTATACACATGAGTCCATTCCCAGTTTCAGACAAGATGGCCGATTCCACGGAGAGTGACGTCAGCGTGTGTTTCATCTGCAAGGACCGTCTGACGTCACCGCGTCTCCTGCCGTGTTTGCATGTGTTCTGCGAGCACTGTCTGTCTCATCACCGCCACCTGTCGCAGTCGGCCACGTGTCCCATGTGCAACTTCCAGACTGAGTCAGACCGCCGATCTCTCCCCGAGCGTGACTGCAACTTCCTGCAGGGATACCTGAAGGTCTCCGAACCGGATGTCGAAAAAGACGAGACATCCGACTCCAGTCCCGAGGAGCAGGCAGATCAAGATTCCACGGATTCCGCAGATCGACGTGAAAGTCCAAGTACTTCAGAGGAGGAACCGCCGGAACGATCTGAAAGCATCATGTCTAGAACTGACGAATCTCAGATAGAATGCCCGTCACATCCCGGAGAAACTGCCAACGAATTCTGTCCGTCCTGTAATCGTATCATCTGTAACAGATGTGTATCAACACGGCACCGGCGGTGCAAGGACCCCGTATCCCTGCAAGAAGCTGTTGAGACAAACATGTTGGCTTTTAACACAATACACGAACAATTAACAAAGGTATTCCTTGCCACCCAAGCAAAGGTGAAGACAGACAGAGAGGAGCTGAGCAGCTTAGAAGAACAGAAGCAGGGAGCAATAGATTCTGTGACGAAGCTGAGAGAGGATCTCGTCAACACCGTGCTGCAGAAGGAACATGACATCGTTAATGAGGTCAACGCAAGGTTTGACGTGGAGAGCAAGAAAGTGATGATGACTATGACTCAAAGCGAGGCTCTGATGTCCTGTGTGCAGCGATCTCTAGACGTCTTCGAGTGCGCGATGTCCATGAACGGTCAGGGCGAGTTGCTGGAGGTAGAACGAGGGATGTCTGACCGCGTGGATCAGTACAGCCAGGCGTGTAACCAGCTGTCAGAAGGCGAGCCTGTCAGGAGAGTGACCTTCACCGGGAACGACAGCGCCGTGTCCAGATTACAGAGAACTCTGGTACTAGGTGAGGTAATTACGTCAGACAGAAATAAGCCTATTCCTAGCAGTCCAACAGTATCACTGATCTCGCCGTGGGAGGGAAAGCTGACTCTCATCTCGTCTTTTCACGGAGGAGCTCGCGAGGACACTGCAGACCCTCTACTGACTGACGTTATTATTCTCCACGGAGGGGAGGTCATCCTAACGGACAGAGATAACAAATGTTTGAAGAAATTTAACTCCAATGGGAAGGTGCTAACGCGTGTTCCAATTCCGGATATTCCTTCTCGCGTGGCTGTGATATCCAACAGTAAGATAGCGGTGACTGTCATGAACAAGAAAATACTTCTGTATTTTTCCATCTTTGGAACCCTACGTATCCTGGCCCAGGTCAGAACCAAGAAGCAATACGCATACATCACAGGGACGCAGGACGGACGCCTCTTGGTCGGCACCAGCAACTGTGACACCATTGACCTCATCGACCAGACCGGCGCCTTCGTCAGGAATCTGTACACCCAGAAGGCCGAGAAGGCGGTGATCTCCAGACCTCTGTACCTCACTCAGAGCTCCACTGGAGACTTCCTCGTGTCAGACAGCGGGAGGAAGCTTCTGTTTGCCCTGGAGGGAGACGGTGTAACCAAGTTCTCCTACAAGCCCAAGGAATGTCCTCTGGAGTGTCCGCTGGGAGTGGCCTGTGACGTGGCCAATCACGCGCTCCTGGCGGACAGGGACGGTAACTCTATCCACCTGGTCTCACCTAAGGGCGTGCTGGTCAAGCAGATCCTGACAGAGGACGACGCCCTGGTCAAGCCGTGTGGAGTGTACGTCTGTGGCAGGAACATAATGGCGGTCACACAGGTGGACGGCTATGTGAAAGTGTACAGGGCGGAGGACGACATCTGAAGCCTTCAGTAAAGACTTGGGTCCTTCAATAGCCTATGTATCAGTGTTCGTGTACACTGCATCCTAGCTAGTCGTGTTCGTGTATATGTAGTTTAGCTGCAGTGCTGGCGGATGTGTGTGGGTGGTAGGAGTAGGAGTCTGGATGGGGGTCGGAATATGGGGTTGTATCGGTGGAGGGGGGAATTGGAATATTTGAGTGAGAGAGAGAGAGAGAGAGAGAGAGAGAGAGAGAGAGAGAGCGAAAGAGAAATGTATGGGGAAGGAACAGTTCTCATTGGCGGGGTGATAATACAGTGTAAGTGGATTTGACCTTGACATTGGTAATGGTGAGGTGGTACTAGTAGACTAACAAATCGGTTTGCTATATTTCTCTATCATTACAACGTATTCGTGTACACTTCTGGAATATGATTAATAGTGAAATCGCGCAGTTCATATATGTCTGTTCAATGGGTTAGGGACCAGCTATATTGGGCTCAATCAGTCAGTACTGACAGACATTATATTATCCTCGATATGTTTAGTTTGTTGTGTGTTTACGTTAATCGTTGCGTATTATCTGTAATGCTTGTATGCTTGTAATGATTGTATGCTTGTAATGCTTGTATGCTTGTAATGCTTGTATGCTATGTTTGTACTTAAATATTGTATGTATGATAGTCAATGTTTATAAGTAGTGCGTGCATTTGTATTGGAAGTATGAGTAATCAGATGTGTTTCGATATATGTGGTACAATAGCTCAAATGACGAAATGCAAATAGCTGGAGAGGGTTGAATGGCAATACTGTGTTATTATGAGCCAATTGTGTGTTGTATTTTGCAAGGTTGAATAAAAAGTAAATAGAATTTGTTTTCAGAGCCATCTAGCGCCACCTAGCTGCACGTGAGTCACAATGCCAGGGAGGTACAACTGAGCAGAGTAAATATATATGACACTCTTGCAAGATGCAACACGTGGAGGCCATTTTATTTTGTTAAAGGAGTTGGGGGTGGGGAGTGAACGGTACAAAGGAGCCATGCATTCGTCGGTGCCGATGTCTGCAGATATCTGTCTACAGAACATCTCGACTGTATGCAGATGGTGCCACCCTCGAGAGACAGCGCTGTGATGGTCTACAAATCTATGACACCGACGTCTTCTGTGAAATGGCTGCCAACCGTCGCATTATGTGCGATCTACCGATGATAGCATCAATCCATAGACAGGCAGCAGGGTCGGTCGTGAACCTAGATCGACGGGTGGCGAATGACGGCCATTAGTATCATGGTTTGTCAGTACAGGGCGGTACTTGCAGGTTTGCTGATTTAAGAATGACGAGGTGGTGTCATTCCCTATCTCATATTTCACTGTTCTATATTGTGATGTAAATAAAATAGCCGATGCCATTGTGTTGCCATGACGTCACAGTGGACCTTAAAACTGTTCGTCGGCAGTTACCGTACTTATAGGAAGAAGGATACAAGAAAAAAGTTAAAAGTAGAAAAATATCTGCTGAGGACTAAAGAAAAATATATGTGCGGTAAGAAAACAATATATCGATATAGGCATGTGTAACCGTGGTCAACTGACGATCGAAATAAAGACAGAAAGTGTGATCGCCTCTCAAATGATCTAGAGACAAATCGTTTGATACAAATTGTAATGTGAAATCATTCCTCTAGCCACCAATCAGGTTACATCTGCACATACTTGTCTACTTATCAGGAACTTCAGTTGTAAAGCAGTCGTAAAATCTTGAAAATATGCGTATCCTAAACAAGCAACGTAAGTTTTCATATCAATGGCAGGATCATATAATCAATAACAATTAAAGTTGCTATACTAGTATTTAACTGGGTGAATATAACGCATAATGTTTATGAGAGACGGTATCTTGCTGCATACGTCATTTCATGTGACGTCACACAGGCGACACACATCTAAGAACGTCTCCATAAATATGTGAATACTGTCAGGCGAACAATTCCATTTTAACCTCCAAATGTACATTTCGTTAGTTGGGTAGTCATCCTTCCGTTAATCATGTGTTGACACATTCCATGTATCACGTAAGATCTGTACATCATATGAATTCGCCCCGATTAACGTCAAAAGCAAAGTTCTTTGACGGAAAATCCCTACTCTTCCTGCTTCTGTTCTGTGTGATGCTTGATTGCTGCTTCCTGCGAGGAAGAACCTTGTGGTTCTGCTGGAGCGAAACTTTCAGTGACAACTGCTATCATGTCAGAGTTATCTTTCTTTCTACTGTCTGTTTCCGGTGTATCGTGCACCATTTTGTCATCACTGTTTGCATGTTTCGTATTTTCCACTGATCGGGAATTGTTTTCAGGAGCGTCTCCTTTGTCCGTGGAACTGGCTTCTTGTTCGCTGTGATCCTGCACCAGCTGTGTACTGCCATCTACAACTTTACTTTTGTCTTTCAGAGATTGTCTTCTGTTGTCTCCCGCCGTGTCTACCACGTCATCTGGCTGGTCGTGTTTCTCTGTTACCTGCCCTTCCGGTCTGGTAGTTAAATCCGAGCTATCTCCGTGCGGTACCGGTTTCTCCGTGGTCTGTTTGCTTCCCATGTCGATGCATTCTGTCACCAACGTCGAAGCCAATATGGTGGTCACAGAGGCGAGTTCAGTGACGGACATTCTTCGTCCCATCTCCATATCTTCTTTGGCTTGTTTCATGGCCGTCATGCCTTCCGGTGAGAGTGTCTCTGACAGCTTCACTCTGACCCTGCGCACGAGTAAGCGCTGAATTTCCCAGATCTCATCCGAGGACAAGCCCACGAACAGCTGGAGAGTCTGCTCAAACGTCGCCCCGTAATCCAACTCCAGGTCCGCCATCTTGATTCCCGTGGAAGTGCTGGAAAATTATGAGAGTTCAGATCTGACCTCAGATTATATAATAATAATAAAGTATATTTGTATGACCCTCAGATTACGAAACTCTTTGAGTACGATTTCACGATTCATGAACAAAACTTTGAGGTGCGCATGAAATTGTAGTCAAACATGTTTCGCAATCTCGGGGCCTAAAGAAATATATTGATTGTATGATGATAATTAACATTAGTACACCGATTACTACTACTACTACTACTACTACTACTACTACTACTACTACTACTACTACTGTAGTAGTAGTAGTAGTAGTAGTAGTAGTAGTAGTAGTAGTAGTAGTAGTGAAATCGAACACTGTAAATCCTCATACGAGATTGCGGCCTACTTATAAACATGAGACCTCATTATAACTAGCTCGTACTTGATTGTACGTATATTTCAATGATTTATCAAATGAACATTAATATGAATCATGTTATCAAGATCCTGGTTTGTATTATAACGACAAGTAAATAACAGCGCTGTTCAGATATGTTTAAATCACTAGAATGAGATTATACGGCAGTACATTCTTCAAGTCCTTTCATATAGAGGAACAGATGCAAACAGGATTCACAGGCCTATAATCAACATCAGTGTATCCTATAATTTCAGTATCTGTGTTACTTCCGGTGACCAATACCTGTTATTTCTATTGACAGTCTCGGGGGCAGTCCGTGATACTGGGAAATCAGAATCTATAGCCAATTGTCCACATATGGAATCATGCTAACGAACACGACGTCCCCTTTGTAAGACACGTTAACATGGTACAGACAACAGTTGACGTTTAAATTAAAATAAATATATAGTGAATCCGACAATCTGATTGGTCAACGTGATCCCAAAGCATTGCGTTCATACTTCGAGAAACGAAAATTTCTCAGGTCACTCCCCAAAAACGTTTGAAATGACAAACTTGAACTAAAAAATCTAGGTAACTGCACAAAGTTCAGCGCAAACAGGACACGAATCTAGTCAATATAACTATGACGTAGCTCTACTGTGATGCAAATGACGCCGTAGCTTCCTCTATGACGTAATGACGTCATGGCCAAATGACGTAACGGCTTCCGAGCTCATTTCAATAGAATTATGATATTTTTCACGAATGTGTTGAGGATTATTTTTATAATGACTGACTGCTATTTATTTTATGATCATTGAGGAATCAGTACAGTCATACTTAATATGAACAAAAACATGTTTACCCACTCCCTCTTGATTGGCAGGTGACTGTTTGGGATGAAATATTAATGCTCATGATCAGCTATACAAAATATTAATTACAATGTGTTAAGTAATGTATTTATAAGGATTGACTGCAATACCTTTTACGTTCATCGATGTATGAACAGAAAAACCGATGTGCAAACTTTTGTATGAACCGCTTCGCGGATTCAGTTTACACATCGATTTTTCTGTTCATACCTCGATGAACGTAAAACATATTGCAGTCAAACCTTAAATGGTTTCTTATTATGACGTTTACACGATTGAACGACTGCTCATTGGCTAAAACATGGTCACGTGACAAAGGTTTACACGACAAATTGTTGCGTTAATACTCGTGTAAACGTCACAACATTTTTCAACTTCCGTGTATACTTTCGCCGAAACTACTTTCATTGCAATGCCAACATTGTTCTTTTACGTCATGGCTGTCTGCATTACAAAGCCAAGTGACGTGACAGTGGCATCAGTTACATGAGTACATCAATTTATTTTACGCTTATTTCTTAGAAATTTCACACCAGTTGAACCAGCACCAGAACCAACAAACCATAAAAAGGTAGTCATTTCTTAAATAATCGTTTGCCTGGCCATGACAAAGATTGGTTGACGTAGCTAAATGTAGTTACGTCCCATGGCAATGAGGTGATAGCAGTTCTTAAACAGGATACAGTTGATGGCAATAGCAACATCAAAATGAACATAACATATGATTCATATCATAGTCAACCGTTCTTTGTATTCAAACAGTTACCAGTCACGATACTCTACTTCGTTTGAAATTTGAAAATACATTGGTATAACTTTTTTATTCCACCCCCAACCCTCAAACATCCTTCAGAAGAGTCGATCCATAGCATATGCTGTGATAGCAGTTTAAAATGAGTCTTTTAGGGTGTTTATAATTTTCCTGTAAAAGATTACTTTCAACGACATACGTCTGATGTTCATATCACATTGAATTTGGATACCGTGCATGTCTACCGGTAGTTTATTCTATTTACTTGCTCCACAAGCAGAAGCACGTCACGTATTGTAAATCCTGCTATGAAATCATTAATATACGCACACTAAGTATTTCAACGCATGTATGACTCATGCATAGGCAATTTGGTAAACGAACTTAAATATCGAGACTGTTAAATATCACGACTTGCTTTCGCAAACCACATTGTAGTTCCATTTAACATCTAAGCGTGACTGCTAGTAACATTCACTCACGGCGACATCTGGTCTAGCTGTGAACAATTGACTATTGTGGTAAATACATAATCAGCAATAGTCGATACTACCGTGTACGTCAGTGTGCTATATAATACAGCAGACAGTCTTGATCTGGTATTGTCAGATATTAATCGCGTAATTAAAAGAGTCTGTAACACGTATGTGGATTTGTATACAGCCACATGCGTGGTATATGCAATGCCAGTGTTTCTTTTGTTGTTTTTTTGTTATTGTTTTTGTTTTTTAAATTGGGGTTAAGAGCCGCTTTCAAGATTATTTCACTTATATCACGGCTTGTCAGTTTAGGGCAGGAGGTAACCCGCAACATCCGTAGCGCTGAATGTTGTAGTAAACCTGCGAGCATCGGCTGGTACTGACAAGACCAAGGATGAT
>JAUTBT010004670.1:0-27103 GCA_032361225.1 Lepetodrilus schrolli | reverse complement strand
TTGTGATGTCATCGCTACAATTGTGATGTCGTAGCATTGCTATGATGTCACAGTGCAAATGCACAGCAGCCTAAAGACTTGACTTCACAGTATTATCTTTATGATGTGGCATTTTTCTTCTTTAATGACTTTTAAATGATATTTCGTGATAAATAGAATCTCATCCTCGTGTCTTGGAATATCAAATATATCAATACTCGTCTATATATGGAAATAGTAAACAAGATGACAATTACTATCGGAAACTAGATGTGCTAATCGACGGCATTTAATATATGCTTACAAATTGTGATAAGAATTGGTCTTAAAGTTGTTTCTTTTCCTTTGGTTTATCAATGCGTGAATCGGTTTACAATTTACTGACCTGAATGTATTCCTAAGCGTAACTTTTAAATGCCCATTCACACTTTTACATGTTCTACTTATAGAGAAGTATTTAAGCTTGACATTAGATAATAAAGAGATTATTAACATCGGGTCCTTAGATATCGTCTATATCCTGCTCGTCTAATACAAAGATTATCCCTAAATGCAGGGTATAGACGATATCTAAAGACATTGGGTTAATAATCTCAATATACATACACAACTATTAACCCTTTACCTCTTTGAGTGCCCTGGCTACGTAAAGCCTGGTGACGTCATAGAACTTTTCTCCTACGGTGTTTCTGTAGCTGCGTCATTATAAACACCTACACATGTATTACGGAATAAATAACTTCACCCTAGCAGTTACTCCAAATTTATATCATGCAAATACAAAAGGACGAGTATTTGAAACATCTGTGGTGAATTGATCTATCAGTCACTAGGCCTTAACGGAAGTGAACAATTCAACTGATCTATCAGTCACTGGGGTTAAGGGGGGTGGGGGGTGGGGGGTGGGACATTTTCAACTGATATATCAGTCACTGGGCTTAAGAGGGGGAGGGGGAAATTTTCAACTGATCTATCAGTCATCGGGCCTTAAAGGAAACGCATCTTTCCATTTCAAACTCTACCTTTGAAACTTTACAACATATATTAGTATTCCTCTCACACAAAC
Source organism: Lepetodrilus schrolli (assembly GCA_032361225.1). NCBI lineage: Eukaryota > Metazoa > Mollusca > Gastropoda > Lepetellida > Lepetodrilidae > Lepetodrilus > Lepetodrilus schrolli. The sequence goes on along the minus strand of JAUTBT010004670.1, from coordinate 26,058 downwards.
TGTGGACGAAGCAACGCCCCGCCCCACATCTCGGACGCCCCTACCTCACACCCCTACGTCACACCCCTACCTCACACCCCTACCCCACCATCGCCACCTCCATACGGCGGTGTGCACTTCCAGCTGAGAGCAGTTGACGGATTACACGCTGCCGCCCAGAGGACAGCAATAGACCACGTCGTCTGAACACTGACAACGCTTAAACAGTCATGAACAAGTATCACCGGCGTTATGATTGCCGTGTCTCGTCTCCCGTCAACGTCGTTGGCCTCGATTAACATCATGTCCTCTTCTGTAGATATGATAATTGGGCAAGTCTACAAAATGCCATCAAGTGAAGTCACGTTTTGGGTTTATTGTGCTTGCTTTCGATATAAACGACATAAAACTTGCTTTGTCCTACGAAAATGTTTCCCATAGTTTAGAGATTACTTCATCCGAGGAATGTGTGATTTCATCACAGTAAAATACGACTTCGTTTGAGTGGTATACTACATCTGAATGACATGCGACACCAATTGAGTGACATGCCTCTTAATCTTAGAGACATCTGATTTCCCCTGAATGGCATATCGGCTTCATCTGAGTGACATGCGACTTCATGTGAGTGACATCAGACTTCATCTTGATGACTAAGTCTGCCTGTCTGAGTGCTGCCTGAGTGCACCCGTACCCAGATGTGTACACAACATTCTCAACATTCACATCCTGTACTCATGTGTTTATCAAATTGGCAAATAGCCTATGTTTTCAATGCTAAGAAAACACGTCGGCCTAGATGGCGATATATCCACCCACTGTACACATGCACACGTACACACACGCACACGCACGCACACCCACACACATACACACATGTATACACAAATACGCAAACACACACACATACACACACACACATACATACACACATGTATACACAAATACGCAAACACACACACACACTCACACACACATACACATACACACATACACACATGTATACACAAATACGCAAACACACACACACACTCACACACACATACACAAACACACATACACACATACACACACACTCACACATACACACACACACTCACACACACACACACATGTATACACAAATACGCAAACACACACACTCACACACATATACACACACTCACACATACACACACATACACACACACTCACACACATACACACATGTATACACAAATACGCAAACACACACACACACTCACACACACACATACACGGTGTTCAGAACATCGTAATCAACACAACTATTTTCACATGACATCTAAAGGAAATTCGTAACGTCATTAAATATTGACAAACTACATTCGTAACGTCATTAAATATTGACAAACTACAATCATCGTCGTTTATATTTTCACAGAAAAATTCCATATGGGCAGTAATGTTTCAAAATGCTATATCCATATAATGCCAACATTGTATTCACTGGATACAGGCTGTATATCGGGGTATGAGTAATTGTGATTTCGCTGTACACCCTGGTTGTTCATACCACAGTGTGAGCAGTTCATACTAGAGTTTGAGCAGTAAATGTCAGAGTTTGGGTTTTTCATATCAGAGTTTGGACAGCTCATACCATTGGTAACTTGGTAACTTTTTTTCTTTCTCAAAGCCACCCACGGTGGTACACGAGATACAACATACATTTATATAGTGAAAATAAATACGTGCAAAACATGACAGGGTATATAAGTACAGTGAGTCAATACATATTCATTGTGTACGTGTTTTCATTTATATAGTTTAAAGCCTTCTGTAATAAATCTGGAGGTATTTCTTAACTGGGATATTTTTCTTGAATTCATTATTCGTTTTAAGGTTTATAAATGATTCCAATTTGTATATTTAGTTCTCTTCTGGGACAATACATCACAGCGGATTAAAAAGTGGAACTCGTCCGCTAATGCATGCGAGCAAGTCACACAACTTACATGTCTTCTTTTGGTATCTTTTCCCAGCGATCAGTTTCTTTTGGGAGTCTGTGATTTGATGTTCGAAAATCAAGTATGGACTTTTGGAATAATATCCCGAAGATATAAATATTTTTCAAATACTATGGTATCTTTATAAATCTGATAGGTGCCTTTGCTACTTGTTTGTACATTGGTTTTCCATTCCTGTAGAAACTGGTCGCGGAGAATATCCTCAACTCACATTTCAATTATAAAATTAGTCGTTGGGATTTTCAAATAAATAGGGTAAATCACAATCGTTCAGGATTTGTTTAACATACTTGTACGAGTGGTCGGGTGCTATATCATTTGTCAGAGCAATATTTACAGTGTAACTAAGTTTTAATGCTATGCTCAGATTTTCGCCAAAATTCTATAACTTGTATCTTTAGTCTAAATAGGAGTCTACCTAGTTCACCGTAAACCATAAAATTTGGAAATGTTAAATGTGTTTTTTCGATTATGTTTAAATTTTTATAGCTCCAAATTTCGCAACCATGTAACATAATGGGTAAAATCATAACCATATAACAAAATTTGTACAATCATAACAACCATGTAACAAAATGGGTACAATGATAACAACCATGTAACAAAATGGGTACAATCATAACAACCATGTAACAAAATGGGTACAATCATAACATCAAATGCATTTATAGTACATTTAGTGTTTTGAGCTGGGCCTCTGCCGAAAATTAATATTTTAATTGCATTGGGGTTTACTTCGTTTCCAACCATTGCAGTAGTGTGCTGAAGAGAGTCCGCGTATCCGCTAAAAGAACAGTACCATCCGAATACAATAGCATTATAAAGCGTATCCATATGTTAAAATTATCAGTACTAGTGGAGTAGATTTCGACCCCTTCGTGTCCTAAATATATTGGAAAAATATGCAGTTGCGATGGGTTCTCACCTTGTCTCTTACCTGCAGTCAGTGACTTGTAACTGTGCCGTGTATACACATAGGCAGCATATACTTCCCAGAAAGTTGAGAAGGTATTATGAGTGCACGCTTCTTATGCATGGCGTAAATAAACATACATTATAATGTGTTGCTGGCCTTGCGGGTACAGTGTAGATATCTGATGCTACCGCTCAGGGTACGTTTTGTTCGTGATTGCATAGAGGGGCTATGGTGGTTTCAGAAACTATGAATATGTGTAATGGGGCTATATGATGTGATGTGTAGAAATGTGTAATTGCGTGATGTGGTAGTGTAGAATCATGTAATAATGTGATGTAGTTGTGTGAATATGTGTGGATATGTATAATAGTATGATAGTGATAGTAGATCTCATATGAGTGGTCATATAATACTGGATATATTAAACGAGTTTAATAAATTTATTAATATATGAACACAAATGTGAGATTGATTCTATTTTATCACATAACTGTAGAAACTATTGTAATATCGATTTTCAGTCACAAACACTATGTATAGGCAAATATCTTGGGAAACTGGGGTAAAGCACGCGTATAAAATATAGTTCCAAGTAAGTGTGTAAATATTAATAAATGTGTTTGCATATTTAATTGAAGAAATCTTTTAACTTTATATTCCACAAATTAAGTCCCAAGACGAAGCTAAAAAATAGGTCCATAAATACTTTGACATCGCGTATGAATACAATCATAAACATCCATTGTGTTATTGCACTAGTGAATTTTTTTTTTTTTTTAGCATATAACAATACAGTTAATATTTATATTTGTGTAATGCAATAGTTTAAATATATGTAATTAGTTTATGAAATAGTCTGAATATGTGTAATTAATGTCATATAATACTGTGAATATGTTTATTTGTGTAACGTGATAGTATACACATTTGTATAAGACTGTGTAGAAGTGTGCAATTGTGTGATGCAATAATTTGAATGTGTAAATATGTGACGCTTATCATGTAATAGTATGAATATGTGTAATTGTGTAATTTGATAGTGTGAATAGGTGTTGTAATAGTGCATAAACGAGTGAACATCTGTAATAATGCGATGTGAATGGAATTGTGTAAATATGTGATATAATAATAAGAATATGTGTAATTATGCAATGTTACCAGTATACTGTGTACAGGATATGTCTAATTGTGTGATGTAATAGTGTATCTATTTGTAATTCTGTGATATGATAATGTAATATGAGTATGCGATGGGGTAGTGTAGACACATCTAATAGTGTAATGAGATAAGATAATGAGATAACACATAAGAATATACAGCTATTGTTGTCTTTTCATGCAGTTGGGTTTCAACCAAACAGAACATAGAACGATTACAATGAACGTTGCCCTGTTGCTTACAATGTTTAGAACAAAACTACCGTGAGGGCAAGAGTGGGTGTTTGTAATGTTTAGAGTGTTTGTAATGTTTAGAGTGAGTGTAATGTTTAGAGTGAGTGTTTGTAATGTTCAGAGTGTTTGTAATGTTTAGAGTGAGTGTTTGGAATGTTTAGAGTGAGTGTTTGTAATGTTCAGAGTGTTTGTAATGTTCAGAGTGTTTGTAATGTTTAGAGTGAGTGTTTGTAATGTTTAGAGTGAGTGTTTGTAATGTTCAGAGTTAGAATGTTCAGAGTGAGTGTTTGTAATGTTCAGAGTGTTTGGAATGTTCAGAGTTGGAATGTTCAGAGTGAGTGTTTGTAATGTTCAGAGTGTTTGTAATGTTCAGAGTGAGTGTTTGTAATGTTCAGAGTGTTTGTAATGTTCAGAGTGAGTGTTTGTAATGTTCAGAGTGAGTGTTTGTAATGTTCAGAATGGGCGTGCCAGTTTTCAACAGTTTTAGATGAAATATGCAATGGTGTGAACATGTGGACATTGCATTATATGATAATGTGAACATGTGTCATTATGTGATAGAATAGTGTAAATGGAACTGTATGATGTAATAGTGTGAGTACGTGTACTTGTGTAATGTGATAGTTTGAATATGTGTATTTTTGTGATGAAAAGAGTTAGTATAGTTAAGCAAACATTAAACTATAGTTTAATTGTTGTTATCCCATATTTTCATAGTAATTATGTAAGAGCAATGTAAATACAGACAAACCCTGTGGATAGTTCGTGGAATGGAAACTATCTCGACCTGGACAATGTTCCTATAGACTGGCTGAAGGCACTCCAATATAATAGTAAATAACAATAATTATTTAGAAGGAAAATAGCCACACAATTTTAACATATCCCAGTCACGGAAAACAGATTAGTATGAACTTCCAGGGTTGTTTTGTTATATGCATGTTTGTTAGAACATGATTTTGTAGAGGAATCTCTGGGGTTAATATTGACAACACCACGTCATATCTCGTTGACGGGAATGAATGAATCAACTTTATTATCAGAATCTATAGACATTAATAACTTGAGCACTTCGATAAAGAGGAACATAGACGCTCAATTAGAAACATGATTTCACTGAATATTGCACTGTTATTAGATCTCAATGGAAATCTTAATGCAAAAGCGAACTATACTTTCACTTAAATATTTGAATATTTCATCTTAACGAGAGAGTGTATTCCTACGCCGCTACCTACACGAAACTAGTTCCCTTCTACAGCTCCCGCATATTAGAGCATGCAGGTATGTGTTCCAACTGTCTGTGACGTCATAATGTCCAGTGTCCGTCAACTTACCATTTATCTTGTGCATGTAATTTTACCAGCATCGCTCATTTAATATATCTCACACAAGCAGGCATCGACATTTTTGTCGTCGACATCTCGTCTGCTCGATACGAGGTCACGGTAGGACTTGGTACTCGTGTCGGCTTAACTTCTGGCCGTTTTATATATCTCCCTCGGTGCAATCATGTACTTGGTTAATAATTGAATTCGATACATCATTTGTGTTCAGATTATGGCATAAATACCATATATTTGTAATAATTGCCATCCATTTGTGATTTCAAAATATTTATAAGTATATTTATTTCCAACGTCAGTACTCCGACAAGTTCCCACTGGTCTTGTAAGCAGGAGAAATGTGGGTCCCTGTATATGATATAAGTATATTTATTCAAGTATAATGTGTAGAAAATATATCTTTTAAAAAAAAGAGTATTATACAAATATACATAACTACGTATTACCATTTTTGAGTAATAGTAACAGTAATAATAATAATAATAATAATAATAGTAGTAGTAGTAGTAGTAGTAGTAGTAGTAGTAGTAGTAGTAGTTGTAGTAGTAGTAGTAGTAGTAGTAATAATAATAATATACATTTCTAAATTAAAATACAGTATTGCAACATTTCACGTTATACTTATCAACATGTTTCATTTCATAGAACACCTGGTAGTGTGAATAAATGGAAATTTCTCTGAAATCCACATACATATTTCTCGATCCTGTGCTACAATGCAGGCACCTGTATTTAATTATAGGTGAAACGAAAATAAAATTGTCTGTCTGTCTTTCGGCCTGTATCACTATACTCTGTATTACGGCTCCGGTGTTATAAATACAGTTTTACTTACAGAACCTAGCAAAGAATATGCGTCCTCCCCGAGGAAGATTGTTCATGGAAATATAGGACAGATATATGATATTTACAAATATAGCATAGATATATGATATTTACAAATATAGCACAAATATATGATTACAAATATAGTACAGATATATGATATTTACAAATATAGCATAGATATATGATATTTACAAATATCTCTTTAATTAATTGTGACTATTAGTATTACTAGTATGCTGATATTTGTATTATATTTAGATACATTCATTCTCAAAGTAGGAGGTGACATACATGGTTTATAACATACAATTACTTTTGGATAAAGTTTTAAAGTAATATATGTTAATGTTTACTTGTATATCTCCTTTATTAGTGTGTATAATGGGATTATGATATGGATATTGGTATTGTATGTAGATTAATTAATTCCTAACGTAAGTGGTGAAATATATTGTGAAAACGAATTTCGGATAAAGCTATTAAAGTAAAATATGTTTATCTATAGTAGTAGCTTATTTGTTTATAGGTCGATACATTTCTTCCCAACGAAGGTGATGAAATACTAGCATATTATTTACTAGAGAAGACATATTTTTGGTGTAATTAAAATCTTTTGGGTGAAATTAAAATATATATACATGGATGTTAACTGTAGTAATTTGTGGTGGAGATTTGTTGAAGCTATTAATTTAATACATAAATCTATTAAATGTTATTACTAGATATATAAATTCACTAATAATTCTAAACTTAATATCTGAACGTTCAGGTACGAATTACTAGCTACGAATATTTATACCATAGATCACAGTAAAAAAACTGTATATTAAAACGGACGCTCGCAGATAGTTATGAAAATATTTAAAAGTCAGTCTAGTTAATATTATTAAACGAATAAATATATTAAATAATTATTTTAAAGGTTTGCAACAACAATGTATGGACAGATTTTGTAAGAATGACAGAACATTGTTCTGGTGAAAGACGTGTTCTCATTCAATGTAAATGTTTGACACTAACTTAATTTACTTCGTTAAATGCACCTGCTACCTGTATACTAATTGTCCGTAAAGTGGTACTGTGGTACTGTGGTACTGTGGTACTAACATACAAAGCCTTTATTACATTATTATCAGAGTTTATGTAGAAATCCATCAACTCCTGTGCAAATATTTCATATTGATTCATTTGAATATTAAAATCATCGTACTTAGTGTGGATAACAAAATAAACACCAATAGACAATTAATTATGATTTAGAAATAACAAATATAAAAAGTAATAAGTTCTAAGGATGTAAACTAATATAACTGCTATAAAAATATTTTAAAATATTACTAATAATAGTGGAAACAATAAAAATACAGTAATAAGGAGTAGAATAGTACTTAATTTACAAAGAACAATAACAGAACAATACTAATGATTATTATTATTACTATTATAACTATTACTATTATTACTATTATAGTTATTATTTATAATAATAATACTAATAACAATAATAATGTATATGAATTAAAAGAAGGAGTCGACTTTATCATAAAAATTGTACTTAAAGTTAAAACTTTATATTACTACATATTCCTGAAAATCCTAAAAATTAAATTACTCAGCAGTAATTAGTTACGACCACCGCCCTGTAAGTTACTGTTCTTTCAATGAGACTTTATGTTCTGAATAATCTGTATACATTTACAGGTTGTATACAGTATGTGTATAGAAATATAACACTCTCGTTAATACTCAGTATATCGTGGAAATTAACCAACGCACCCTTGTTGATATTTTATATAAGTTTTACATGTAAATATATTCACTTTTTCCACATAGTATGGTATGCGTCGTGTCGTGCTACGTGTTTATGTCGCTGATCTAGATTCGCGGTCTAGGTTCGAGCCCAATGTTTAAAATTATTTGTATAATCATCAATGTGCAAATCTACGGGTATTCGCATCCCAAAATATCGTGTTCTACAAGTAAAAACATTAAAATATATTAACGAACATCCCTGTACAGAGAATTTTAATAGTAACAAAATATTTTAAAATCTTAATTATAAAAACGGAATCCGTCAGATACATGTACACGTGTTCATTCAATCACCACCAATGTACAGTTCATATGAGTATGCGGAAGGATGATGATGATGATGATAAATCATAAATATATCGTCAGATACATGTACACGTGTTCATTCAATCACCACCAATGTACAGTTCATACGAGTATGCGGAAGGATGATGATGATGATGATAAATCATAAATACTATCAAAAATTATTGATGGCATACAAATCAAATTGAGATCAAAATTAAATTCTACTGGAGTGTGACGGTGTGAGTGTCACTGTGTGAGTGTCACTGTGTGAGTGTCACAGTGTGAGTGTCACTGTGTGAGTGTCTGTGAGTGTCACTGTGTGAGTGTCACAGTGTGAGTGTCACAGTGTGAATGTCACGGTGTGAGCGTCACGGTGTGATATTTATGCGCCATATCAGATATCGTTGACTTTAAGGTAAAACATATTAAAAGAAAATATAGCTATAACACATTAAACTCATATTTGGTAAACTTAAATTTTAAACGTAAATGTTTTAATTAAAATATGTTTAAAACAAATTAACTCAATGGAATATACGTGGAATGTATGGATGTATGTGGTTTAATAGTGTGTTATGCACGAGACAGCTTACTTCTCTTAAAGTTAGTGTCTCAAATACACATTTAAAAAGAAAATGCATTTCCGGTGTTCAATCAGTAATCTAAAACCAGTAATTATTACTACTACCCAAGTACAAATATGAAAAACTGAGCATATAATGATTATTTCATTACTTGGTGCATTTTAATAGTAACAAAATATTTTAAAATCTGAATTATCAAAACGGAATCCGTCCCCCTGGGATAGAGTACCGGAGGGATGTCGGAAACGGTACGTGCAATACGTAGGGTGAAAATGGAGACAGACGGAAACATACCCTGCAGCATCCTCCTGTGCGGAGATAGCACAGAAAATACGCTACTTCCGGTAATATGAGGATATTAAACAGACATGTCGCGTCAAACTATTGTGCATGAATGCCGTGTCGTCATCGAGACTTCAATAATGTCTACGGGAAATCCTCAGCTCAATAAAATATTGTATTGGAAGGGATTACTTCATTAATAATGTACTAATCGGTGTGTGTGTGTGTGTGTGTGTGTGTGTGTGTGTGTGTGTGTGTGAGTGTGTGTGCGCGCGTGCGTGCGTGTGTAAATGAGAACATGCACCTACACACCCACACTCACATGAATTTCTGTATAATATCAAGAAGAGCTCACGAAATATACTCATGAGCAGATAGGTTTTAAATTAATTCCACATTTCAATAGTCAGTTATTGAGTGTAAAATAGACAGTGAGTGTACGTGTATTAGTATTGAACACATAAAACGAATTGCCATCATAATTACAATACTACAAGTACACTTACTATTTCAACACATTTTAATAACTAATAGATACATATTTTTTTTCCAATTCATAAAATTAAATGTTAGTTCCACAATCTTGAACTGAAAGTAAAATTGTGTTGATTTTTTGTAATAAAAAAAATTAAGAATAGTATACCAGACAAAAGAATAGATATATCTAAAGTAAGTAAAACAGTAAAACCATCCACTTGAAAATTCGAAGCTCTTGACAACAAATTACTTGGAATTCCAAAACTAAGATCCGTATAACATTTCCTTCATCACATCTGTAACATTTCCTTCATCACATCTGTAACATTTAACACAGCAAAAAATAGTTAGGTGTCCTGTTCCCAGATCCTAACAGGATCCTGGCAGACACTTTAACCTCGGATATGCTGGTTTACTTTTGAGCATCCACGTTAGGTGTCCTGGTCCGGACATCTATCAGGACACCTACCTTTTTTGTTGTTGCTGTGGTTCCGTCATCACATCTGTAACATTTACTTCATCACATCTGTAACAATTACTGTACTGCATGGTATTTTTTCGCCTTGTAACAAAACCTTTCGAAAACAATTTCTTCAAAGAGCATGCTGGTTCTCTTTTTGAATACAATATAAGCGTATGGAGTCTTCGTCAATGTCTCAATTAATTGTTAATGCCAAACCATTGTACAACAAGACACGGAGCCGTAGACTGCAATGACGTCATCAAACAATAAAATGAATGGCTCCAACCAATCAGGGTAAAACTCTATGTCATATTCACCATGGATTTCAGTTGATAATTCGAAATATTGTGAATAATCAATGTCTGAGAATACACTCTTGTCTTAGGCCGATATTACAGTCATACATAATATTGAGTTGTCAATTGAAATAAGAACTTTCAACATTCACAACTTCGTCCCTACTAATGCCTATTTACTAACTTTATAAAATAAAATGTTTTAAAAACGTCTTCATTAAGGAAACAACCTTTGTCCACACGGGTATTTACACATGCATAGAGAATGCCTAAAGACTCTCAGTCTATAGTTCGTTTCGTGTGTGTGCGTATGTGTGTGCATTTACGCGCGCGCGTTTGTGTATGCGTGTGTGTGTGCATGTTTGCGTGTGTGTATGTGGGTTTTGTTAATGCATGTTTGCGTACATGTGAGTGTGTGTATGTGTTTATTTGCCAGGACCGTTGGCTAGAAATAATAATAAATATGTAAAGCAAGAAAATCTGTGTGTGTACTTGTGTATGTTTTCCTAACTTTGATAAGCTTAACGTATAAAATTTGTCTCCTGAAATGGCGCTGAAGTATCGCGTGTCTGCGCGTGATCTCGCGTGATGTTGACATTGAGTCTCGTGAGAAGAATGTGTAGAGGGCTCTGTTCTACATTGTGTTGGTTGGATCATGATAGCTGGTTCCAGGCCAAGCAGAGACCAGAAAAAAATAGGTGTTAATAGCATTCACCATCCAATATCAAATATCAATATCAATCTATCATGCACATATACTCTGTGACGTGTTGTTTTAATGAGTACAATTAAACAACAACAATGGATGCTCAACTCCTGTCGTAAACATCTTCCTGTGTGTATTCTACATAAAGAAATCGTAATTGTAGATCTGTATTGTAGGGGAAGAAAACACGTTGGTCATCAAAGAGATGTTAAAAATATACAACAATTGTATCCGCCTAGCATATCGGAGTTTGGTTTAACTATCTGAATAATTTCACAAACAACAGAACCAATTGGCGTCTCTATAAATCTGTGTGACATCCGTTTGGCTGGATGACATCACCAATTAGTAATATTAGGTTGAAACTTGTCAACTTTATTCGAAATTCTGATTTCAACCGAAAAAGTAGGAGAAAGATTACTTTTAAATAGTAGTAAATATAACTCAAAAAAAGATCTAATTTCTCACCAAATATTTATATTAGACTATAAAACGATCAAGGAAATGTAACCAAATCATATATTAATATGGAAAGTCAGATATCTGATATGTAATAGGAAGTCAGAAATATGTGTTTTACAATTTATGAAAGTCAGATATCTGATATGGAATAGGAAGTCAGAAATCTGTGTTTTAGAATTTAAGAAAGTCATATATCTGATATGGTGTTTAAATTTGAATAAGCAAGTGCCCATTTTTTTACTTTGTGAATAGTATACATTATACATGTATAGATATTACAATTTGAGCCATGTGCCACGAACGGTTTACACAACGGGAAATAAAACCATTATTAAACCAATAAATTCTTGTTCTTATTATTCTTGTTAGCAAAATTACCAAAATCTAATTATATCTTCTTGAATATTATTTCTTGTATCAATGTATAACCATCATTGGCCATTAATTACAATTAATGTTATACCTTACAAACGTTACAAATGTTCACTATTATTAATATTATTATTACATCAATATGTTTGCAATCTGATCTCATATCACGCGAGTTGGCGATATTTGTATATGAGATGTCACTTCAGAATATTTCACATGAGCAAGCTCTTACTATAGAACGCCAAAGTGCCCACGATTATTGCAGTCTTATACAGAACTATTACATAATGTTTGTTTATTTTTTTTATACAATGCTAAAAGGAAGAGAAACATATGTGACAGTAACCAATCATAAACAAAACTAACATTGTGTAGAATGCAGTCTGACACATTTACCTGTCAGTCTGACACAGGTTTTGAAAATACACCAATTAATGTTCTGATGCTTCGGTGGCATTTGTGACTTTCGGTGACATTTGTGACTTGTGGTAATCTGTGACACTTGCTTAACTTGTGAAAAATGTCAGCGACACTTGTTGTATCTGTAGCAGTTTCTGTATCTCTGGTATGATTCTGACTTATGACACCTGCTACATACATATGACAGTTTCTACATATGATATAATTCTGACTTACGACACCTGCTACATACATACGACAGTTTCTGTATCGCTGGTATAATTCTGACTTCTGACACCTGCTACATACATATGACAGTTTCTGTATCTCTGGTATAATTCTGACTTATGACACCTGCTACATACATATGACAGTTTCTACATATGATATAATTCTGACTTATGACACCTGCTACATACATATGACAGTTTCTACATATATGATATAATTCTGACTTACGACACCTGCTACATACATACGACAGTTTCTGTATCTCTGGTATAATTCTGACTTATGACACCTGCAATATATGAAAGTTGCTGTATCTGACTCATTCTGACGTATGAAACTTGGTGAATATGAAAGTTTCTGTATGGATGATACATTCTTATTAATGACACTTGCTACATACATGTGGCAGTTTATCAATGATACAATCTGACACCCGCTGACCCATGCTATTTCTGCGCATAGTTACAGCATATGTGACACTCAATATTAATGCACATAGTGGGTTGTGACACTTGCTGACTTGTGACACTTGCTGACTTGTGACACTTGCTGACTTGTGACACTTGCTGGTTATTAACATAACACGCGCCGATCGAGTAATATCCTGACATATAATAGTTATATATGTGATAATTATATTATATGTGACACATCTTTATTTAATTAAAATTCTGACCGTGTAATATCACCGATTGAACAATATGAATTAATATATAAACGAATAAACTATTTGGGCATAGAGGAAAATATACTAGTATTCATGAAATAATGTAATTTGAGAAAGGTAAACACATATAGTTATATAAATAATAAATATGCGTGATGGTGCTGTGTATCACTCATAAACACACGGGTGCACACGAACGCACGTGTACACACACATCCAGATGAACACACAAATATATGTAGATTATGAGTACACTGGAACTTTCAACTTAGATACTAATCTCTGAATCGGAGTTACAAAATGTATCCACTAAACTATTCTGATGTTTCACCACGAATAGAAATTGTATTGGAAAATATAAATGCATAATACTAATTATATGGCATATTCATCTCGATCAGTATGTAATATACCATTAATACGAAATAAATAAGTAAATACGCAAATCTTAAGGTTTATGACCGCCTTGTAATGATTTTAAATTTACCCAGCAAGAAAATGTTATCTTTCTGGTGGCTAAAATGCAATAAAATAATTCCAAAACGAAAAATGATTGGTTAGTAATGTAAAGTTCACGAAATGGGAAGCGTCTAGCCAGGGAGTCGGGAGCAGAAGAGACGAAAATTAGTCCCTTTGCATTTCACCATCGCGTAGGTTTCGCGAGACAAGGGCTGTAAAGAGGCTCTATGCCGCCCAGGACCTGTGCCATGTTAATGCTGCAAATTTCGAAGAATATTAACAGACGACCACGTTCTTGTGCAACAGGTAAAACATTTTACCATGTTTTGAAGCGTGACAGTCATACAGCATTGGTAATTTCGTTCGATACTTTTCAAGATTTCATACCGTGCGATAAAGGTTAGTTCGCCGGCGTCTATTGGACAAGCATTTTGCCGAACTGTGGCATGGATTGCATGTCGACTGCCGATGAACGTGATAGGGAAACAGCGGTGTAGTAGGTAGGCAACGCTTAATGACTTTGCTAATTAATGACCAAAAAAAATATGTTTGCTTTGCTTCAGTTCAAAACGCAATGATACGGTTCCGCGCTCCGATGAACGATCGATTGCCAGTCGGTTCACTTTCACGGATCGGCTTGGATTTCTTTTTCCTCGCGCACAAGGCAAACCACAAACGCGGTTGCTTATAATTCCGCCAGAAGATATAGTCCTTCAATGCATTCTCAATGGAACGCCGTATCTTGTTTATATCGATAGGATATGACGGAATCTGGGTTAATTACGCGAATATCCATCGTATTCATTTATCCGCGGTGGCGCTATATATCACGGGATGATTTTGGCGGGAAAATGCACAACACTGACATTACATGCAAGGATTTATTGCCTCGTATCTCGACCATTACATACCTTGAACAATATAGGTACTTAATGCATTACACCATATTCCTATTTTTTTACTGACACAAAACAAGATAAAAAGCTGTTGTATGTCTTTTGATTTCACTGAAATGGATGGCCGCATACATCAAGTATCGAGTACAGTCGGCCAGGATTGCCTCTCCCCCTAAAACGCATCACTGCAGACCAAAGCCAACAAGTGAGAGATGCAGCTGTTGTACGTGACGGTATCGAAGTCACGTCGTTGCAATATCAAGCAGGAAATCAAACCTCTTTGAAGTCAGTGTGCATGGTTTATGTTGCACAGTAGCCATATTGCCTGCACCTTGTCAAATGTCTGACCGCAACACGTCGGAGGTGTTGACCACGGTGGGGTGCGATGGAGGTGTTTATGCTACGTCCATTTTGGAATTTGTGGGAGGTGTTTATATTCTTGATTCATTTTAGGGTGCAAATGAGATATTTATGGTCTAGGTAAAAATATGTCTACATCCCATCCACACATTGAAGTATACTATCTGTGGAATTCTAATGTTATTATTGTCATTATTGTTAATATTATTATTATTGTGAGTCAATAACTTACATATATATCATATCAAATTAACAGAAACATATTCGAGTCAGCTATATTTTTAAATTAACAGTTATAGTGCAGCTTCGTGTTAAACGGTCACACAAACTAAACATTTTCAACTCAAGACTAATTACATACATGGTTTTATAAAATATTACGAACTTGAATCCCCTTGTAGAGCCGTTTGCCAGCATTAGTCCAAGGATATGTCTTTATTGCACTGTCCAAGCCATCACTATAATTAATAATATTTTAAATAAATAGCCAAATATATTCTGTATGTAGCATATACATCGTAGCTATGCATGGCTCAACATGACATCATCATGACATCAACATGACATCAACATAATGACATCAACATAATGACATCCACAAGATAAGATCTCAAGAAAGATCTCAAAGAATATTTCTAAGAAAACTTCAAGTAGTCAACTCCCATTGGCGGTACTCTCAGACAGACAGACAGACAGACAGACAGACAGACAGAGCACCATGTCAAAAGTGTTGGCTAATGCGCTTTAGAAGTAGCTACTATTGCTACTACTACTATTACTACTACTACTACTACTACTACTACTACTACTACTACTACTACTACTACTATTATTATTATTATTATTATTTGTATTATTATTATTATAGATCAACGTTCTTTAAGAGACGGTGAGTACTCGCTTTTTCTCAAACTCGGTCGCCATTATGTATATAGGACTAGGTCAGACTAGGTTAGATTACATAAGAAGCAATGTTGATAGATAAATGTAAATGAAATATGCTGGTATGCAATCAACCCGTGCACAGGACCATAAACAGTTACGTATACATGAATAGTATACTAGTATATGTACAGTAATATACCCTGGTAACAACGTAGTATACCTACATCAATACTGACCATTGACATTCTCAGTGTGGACAGTTTGAAACATTTCTCAATTCAATATTGCCGGTGTTGAGATATTTATATCAATATACACCCTGACTATTGCGCCACATTCGAATGTTGTTTTGGCGTCTATCTATAACTGTTCATGGAATGTCATCAACACTTTATCTGAGATAAAGAATGCGTGAGAATATTAATTACGCATCAGATAGTATACATGTATGAATAGGAGAATGATGCAATTATGATCCAAATAGAAATGGTCGTAGTATTGGTCGTATTGGTCTATATAGTTTATATAGTATACCATTAATCATTGTTGGTTATTTTGAAATAATTATGTTTCGCAATTGAAAACAATTCCTCGTAATTGCTATAGGGGAATCTTTATATAGAATATTACTGTACCTTTTTCTATTGAATCCTTTTCCGACATAAAAGTATTACTAATCATGCTATATTTCACTCGGATCCACCTGTGTGACATACTTTGAGAATAAAACCCATTTGTAGTACAACTAGTAACCTTGACAACTATCTGCAAATATTAGGAATACTAAACATGAAATGAAGGAATATAAATAAATTGAATGAACAAAATCACTGCGTTGATTAATAAACATATCAACGAAATTCGCATCTTAATTTTGTATAATGCATTCTGTAAATTAGTCACAAACTCGCTCAACAACGGACATTTTGCTGAATTCTTATCCGGGTTCTTCCCTCAGTATAAGAGCAGCACGTCATTGATTAAATACCAGGAAATTGTAATAGCAATTACTACGTCTCCTTTTAATCATATTGTACTGAAAGGTCAACCTATCTTTTCGTTTTCCCTATTAAATCGTTAAAGGATATAATCAATTTGATCATTTTTATTACGGTTTGTATGTCATAATAAATAATTTGATCGTTTAAATAGGTAATGTGTGTTTTTATGCAGAGCATCTATACTACATGTCAATCTTAATAATAATTTATCTTGTTGAATAATTAAATGAATTCGCGATAGTTTGTGCCCTTGTATTTTACTACTCGGCTGAAGTAAGAACATAATATTAAATTATTCAACTTTTACGTGTATTTTTGTAAATCACTAGACTATAGATTGTTTAAAAAAAAATTGTATTAGAATGATGAAGTTTATAATGTAGGGATAATACTTTGCCTGTATACATCAAACCGAGGTCAGCGTATACCCCTGTACCGTGATAATGTATTCATGTATTCTTCATGCTCTATAAATATCCCGTAAACATTTCAACTGAATTTTTCTCAATAAATCGCAGTTACAGACGACCACTAATAGATTACAGACATAAAAATGACGTCGTCTAGACCGACACCTGCATATACCACAACACGACGTCCATTGTAAGTAAAAATGTCTATCGAAACACAACTTTTGTTCCCGCAATATAAAACGCGAACCTTGCAAACAAAGACCCAAAATGCAAAAGTATGGTACACGTTTCTATTGCTACCAAATATATATATATATGGATCCCGGCTTGAAAACAATATTATATTTCAAGAAATATTTCGTCGTTTCTCTTTACAGATATTAATTTTATTCTCGTCTTACTTTGTGAATATTGCGACTAAATTACAGAAATGCTCAGGGAGATTATTCACTTACTCGCCATCGTATTCCTGTAGTTCCTGATCACATAGTACATGGCGACTAATTGAACTGGAAATAGATTTGAACTCCAAATATCCTAAATATATGTATTTATTTAATTATTTATTTGAACTCTAAATATCTTACATGTATTTATTTATTTGAACTCTAAATAGCATACCTATATTTATTGATTTGGACACTAAATATTATACAGGTGTTTATTCGTTTGAACTATGAATATCAGGCAGATATTTATTTAGTTGGAATCTATATAGCATACAGGTATGTATTTATTTGAATTCTCGTACAGGTATTTATAGATTATTCTGAACTACAAATATTAGACAAGTATGTATTTTTAAAACTCTAAATATCATAGATATATGTGTTGGTTTGAATTCTAAATATCATATAGGTATGTATTTTTCCTTACTCTAAATATATATTTTTGTTTCAACTCTATAATTACACTACAAATTTACATTGCTTCTATTCAAATACTACATAGGTACTAATTAATTTGTACTTAAATATTACAGATATTTCTTGGAATTTTAAACACTACAGTGCTTTAACTATTTGAACTGTAAATATCATATGATATAAATTAATTAATATCTCTAAATATTAAACATGCATTCGTTAAATTGAACTATTCATATTTTACAGGTGTCTACTGTCTATTGAATATAAACTCTAATTATTGAACAGGTATTAATTTATTTGATTTCAAAATTCTTTTGAATAGATTCATTGATTTGGACAGAATATTATAATAATTATTATAGTCTACCAGTATTCCTATTTAAACTTGTATATTTTGTGTTGTTAGTGGACAATATTCTCGTGCATGTGTACCGCGGTCTCGTATGCTTTCAGTCTAACAACGTCTTCTTTTTGTCTAAAATATCGCATCAAAATTCCTCCGCGAATATACGTAACAGGCAACATAAGAATAATATATTTTAATAAAATTTAGAAAATTTGCTCAAATATGAAAGAATAATATAAATTTTCAATTTATTATTTTTTTCAACGAAGGAAATTTAATATATGTGGTAGCTCAAAATGGCGGCTACAATATGATCCAAGGGAAATAACTCGATATTAGTAATAAAGACATCTAATTTCATAATTAATTAAGAAATAATATACATTATTTATCTCGACTTACTATATATTTATTACGTAATTCAAATGCCTACCAATGTTTACCGAGTTCTACAGAATGACTGTAAACCAGGATAGATAAATGATACAACGAAAATTAGAGTTACAGCTATTTAAAATTAATTGTTTTCACTTTCAAATGTTATTATGTCAAATATTCATAATCCTTGAAAATATATGAGTATTGCATAAAAACTACCAACTGGTAGTAAATCGAATAAAGCTATATTTTAATTCATGAATTCATTGGGTTTGTGTGTGTGTATGTGTGTGTGTGTATGTGTGTGTATATATATATATATATGCGTGTGTGTGTGTGTGTGTGTGTGTGTGTGTGTGTGTGTGTGTGTGTGTGTAGTACTATATAGTTTGTTTTTAAATTTTATTTTGCATTTTTTTAATTTTTAGTTTTCTTAAATATTTTTCAATCTGAGTATAACATACGTAAACATGTTTAGTCATCTTGCACATTTATACCCAACTGAAAAACATGCAATATCACATGAGATTATTTAGTTTTTAAAAGAAACCACTCGATTACATTACTTTATTATCAAGCAAATAATCTCATATATTAATATTTACAATCATCTACACTTTCAACACTAGATTCACAAACATAAAAACGCAAATTGAATATATGTCATCCAATTATTAAAATCCACAGATGTCAACATTCATATGTTGTCAAAGCAATAACTTCGTGTATCAGCATCGCTAATTACCCACTTATCATTCAATAATACGTTCATGAACAGAAAATGACAAGTTGGCAAGTAATCTCAATAATTATGTTATTGAATTATCAAAATCCACAGGTGTTACAAAATCATATTACACTGGTGTCAGAGCTAAAATTATACCATATAACAATAATATTGCTAAAAGATTAAACCGCTATTGTACACTCAATAAATGGTAAGCTAGTAATAATATCTGAACAGTCGTACAGACCCAATCTCAAATATTTTTAGGCACAATATATTCCTAATACCTTATTACTATCCCTAATACATGTACCTCGTTGCGGGTAGTGTCAATACTTAGATACAGGTATTCTTAATACCGCTAACTACAGGTATTCTTAATACCGGTAACTAGCTACATATACAAGTCTCAATGTCTATGTGCAGGTACAATCTCAATAATTAAAGTGCAATCTGAATATATAAGATACAATCTGAATATGTAAGGTACAATCTCAATATGTCAGGTACAATCTCAATATGTAAGGTACAATCTCAATATGTGAGATACAATCTCAATATGTGAGATACAATCTCACTATGTAAGCTCAATATGTAAAGTAGTCTTATGATTTATGTAAGGTAGTCTCAATATACACACACGTGCAGGTTTTCTAAATAATTATGTACACATATACAGTCCTAATCACGTGTATATTAGTACAGTCTCAATATGTAATTATGTATGCATATATGTATAGGTAGTCTAAATATTGGGCAAAAATACTGATGTATTGAATATTACGTATGTCTATGTAGTCTAACTCTGCATGTACAGATAACATCTCAATATGTTTGAAAAGGCACAGTCTCACTATATATAAGTGTAGGTAGTCTAAATATGTAAGTCTCAATATGTATGTAGGTACAGATAGTCTCAATATGTATGAAGATACAGATAGTCTCGATATGTACGTACAGCTAGTCTCAATATGTATGTAGGTACATATAGTCTCAATATGTATGAAAATACAGCTAGTCTCAATATGTACGTACAGCTAGTCTCAATATGTACGTACAGCTAGTCTCAATATGTACGTACAGCTAGTCTCAATATGTATGTAGGTACATATAGTCTCAATATGTATGTAGGTACAGATAGTCTCAATGTGTATGAAGATACAGATAGTATCGATATGTACGTACAGCTAGTCTCAATATGTATGTAGGTACATATAGTCTCAATATATATGTAGGTACATATAGTCTCAATATATACGTAGGTACATATAGTCTCAATATATATGTAGGAACATATAGTCTCAATATGTAGGTACAGAGAGTCAATATATGTGAAGGTACATATAGTATCAATATGTAGGTACAAGTACAGACTCACTATCTTGGTACGATATTTACTTAGGTACAAAGCAACTAATAAGGCCGTTTTCACATAGGCATGGGTACATCACTATACAGAGCTGCCAAACTCTGCGCTATATACCAATGTTTCGCATACAAAGCTTGTACGTGTGTTCTCATTACAATTACAGCGCTCCTGCTCATCCTGATATCGTGATAAATTGTTGTGTTTTTAGCCAATTGTTAATATGCATACCTATTTCTGTGTAGACCCTAGTCTAAACATAGTATACCTAGCTAGAGGTATACCGTGCTTGCATATACTCACATATGGGTATTTGTAGCTCCAATTAATAATCCTTATTTTGAAAACAACATAGACTGTATACACAGGCCTGTTTGCTTTAGAAAAACAACACATATTGTGTGTGTATGAGGTATACCTTCATTTGGGAATTATGATTGTCAATTGTGTGTTCCCATTTTTACCTGAATTTAAACTCTGAATTTTACCTGCTTGTTTTTAAAACCAATGACTTTTTTTTATAGGAAAAACATAATTACAAATACTTATTTTTTTCAATGGAGATTTGTTTGGTGGGCAAGCACAATCTAGAAAGTAATACATTATTAGTTTTATAAGTATACATGTGAATATTACTCACCAGCTCTTACATAAAAGCAAAATTGTTTTTAAATACTTTTTTCCCAATCAGTATTATCTATCATGGTGTAATCTAAATATAAAACTATAAGTATAATCATTGAAACTAAACCAAACCGTACAATCTGAAACACACAATATAGATCTCCTGTAAACTCGCACCGCGTCTGCAGGTTTGTTACGTAATATTACACTTTTGTTAAACATAAGATATCATTCAGGATAGTTTCCTTCATTTGCAGTTAAACCTACGTGTAGATGTTCAGCTACAGTTAGTTTCAACGCAGCGGAGCCTCATTCTATTCAAATGTAAGAACCTAACTACTCAAATTCCTTATTACTACGCGTTGCGTCATAGAATTAACAGGAGTAGCGTCCCTTTGACAGTCTGGTATGGTTTCAGCCTAACTGGGTCAAACGAAATATTTTACATTAAAATTAAGTTCAAACAAATAAAAAGCCAACTCCGACCCTTTACAAAATTATAATTCGATGCTTTATAAATACTATAGTAAATGCTAAATGAAATAAAATAAAATACTGCTTTCCTAAGCATATATTGACGGCGACAGAGGATGACCTATATCACAACGAGTACGTAATTTGGTTCCGTGTCTAGGGACCAGTAGACTTGTTACATGATGTCGGAAGACATGCACTAGTCACAGAATATTACAGAAGATTTTAGCCTGTCCAAAGATCCAGATGCGAACAGAGAACACGTCGATTGTCCCGGACAAGACATTTCCCCGCAAAACGACGTGAGTTTGAAAATATATATTCCGTATATCTATATTAGGAAATGTTCGTCTCGACGTACTGTACTTTCGTCCTCAATCGTGTCGAGATTACATAACAAACAGGACAGGACAAGGCATTTAGAGACAGGACAACCCCAGAATCCCCCTAAGTCGGGGAAATATCTCTTGTAAAAAATAGTCTCATTTTGGCAAAGATTACAAAACTATTTACATTCTCTCGCTTCAGTATGCATTGCGTCTAATTTATTCCGGTATATAAACCTGGTGTGGATAATATAACTAGTGCTGAAAAAATTACCAAAACATATCTATTTGACCATGCTTAAAACAATCAATATACTAGTAATTAGTACTGCCTAGATAGTCCAGAAACAGTGATGATATCTTTACAAACTGTGGATATCTAAACATTATGAAATATAATTGTTTTGCAGTGAATTTGATACCAGTTTTACTACAATTTACTGTTCAATAATGTTTAATTTTCCTTTAAGTCCATTATGATCACACAAAATACGAAATATATAATAATTATAATAATAGTAATAATAGTAATAATAGTAAGTATACATGATATAGACAGTTGACTATTAAGCCAGTTATTAGTGTGAAATATTGGGGGTATTTTAACAGTGTACCATTGACAAAATCTGCAAATAATAATTATAGTAACATTTTCACTTAAAGATAACGCTCATCTTGTGGGTAAAAGAAAATCAGAGTAAGTACACATAATACAAATATTTGCTCATTGTTATGCCAGATTAAAATATTTTGAGTAGAAATTGTTAAATTATGTTCTTGTCTTATAAATCCATAAATACTTATGTTCTTATACATCCTAAATAGAAAATAAAAAATAAATAAAAATTATATATTAATGCATATCTACTATTATGTTTTATAACTATACTACTAAAGTATTTAAATGCGATGTAATTATCTACATTTTCGTGTTAATAAAGTAACTGTTTGTATTTGTGCCACGTGTCTAAGTTCAAATCTATGTATATTCTTGTGACACAAATGTCTAAAGTTGTTGTTTATGTGTGTCTAAAACCCATATGTCTACAGCTTACCCTTAAAGTTGTAACGTATTTACATGCATATCTGTGACATAAAATCAACAAAATATAGTTCTGAAATAAGACAATATCTATATCTGATTCAGGAATTCATCAATTGACATTTTAATATGATACAATATTTTAGCATATCGAAGCTAAACTAGCCTAGATATTCAACCATTAATCTGTATATAAATATATTAAATACACAACAATACATATCCGTATTTCAAACTGTCCAGTTGTTACTAGTATATGTATATAAGTGTATATTATATATCATAGATTAAAAACATTACAGCTGCTCGTTATGTTTGGAAAAAAACCCCATTAATTGAATAATATAACGATTTCCAGGTCTGATATTCATGAAAGAGCATATGGATTGAACATATGTTACATTGTAGATATGATAACATATCAATATTGGCGGTATTAGGTCACGTAGTTCATAGTAGAATGATGAAACAAGCATGAAAACTTACAAACGTGAAACATATAAATATAGAAAATACAAAGATGAAAGTTACAAGCATAACAAACACAGATATTAAATACTTGGTTCACATAAAATACTGACTGAGTTCGATTATTAAAATAATAAATGTTGGTCAGGGTTAGTAGCGGTGCTGCATGTGTACTGTAATACTATCTATGAAGTACTGTAATACTATCTATGAAGTACTGTAATACTATCTATGAAGTACTGTAATACTATCTATGGACAAACACAGTGTACTAGTACTGCAGTACTATGTCTATGAATACTAATGTACTGTCTGGATGAATACTAATACTAATACTAATACTAATACTAATACCGCCGTACAGCTTGAATAAGTACTCACTGCATATTATTTTACTGTGTTAATTTATACTTTGTATTGTTTAATAGTATACATATGTTTAATAGCGTAAGTAATTAAATAAATACTTCTCGTAAATAAATACTTTGTATTGATTCATACTCGATATTGTTTCATAGTATACACACTTTGTAATGTTTCATAGCGTGTATAAATACTGTGTAATGTTTCATAGCGTTTAAACATACTGCCTAATGTTTCATAGCGTGTATACATAGTTTGTAATGTTCCACAGCGTGTATAGATATTGTGTAATGTTTCATAGCGTGTATACATACTTTGTAATGTTTCATAGCGTGTATATTTACTTTGTAATGTTTCATAGCGTGTATACATACTTTGTAATGTTTCATAGCGTGTATACATACTTTGTAATGCTTCACAGCGTGTATAAATACTAAATGTATTGCACTACACGGTGTAATACATACACACTAGATGTGTTTCTAACCACACTGTATTGTTTCAAACTGTGTGTACTGATACATATACTTTGTATTGCTTTAGGGTGTGTAATAACTAAACAGCCTTAGTAATGTGTACATGTGATATTAACGATATTACTACAGGTAAATAGCACATCTTACTGTCAATTAAAATATTTAATATACTACATGTAAATAACACATCTTACTGTCTATTAAAATATTTAATATACTACATGTAAATAACATCTCTTACTGTCGATTAAAATATTTAACATACTACATGTAAATAACACATCTTACTGTCTATTAAAATATTTAATATACTATATGTAAATAACATCTCTTACTGTCAATTAAAATATTTAATATACTACATGTAAATAACATATCTTACTGTCAATTAAAATATTTAATATACTAGATGTAAATAACATATCTTACTGTCAGTTAACATATTTAATATACTACATGTAAATATAATCTCTTACTGTCAATTAAAATATTTACTCACCACATGTAGATGTAGATGGATCATGTTAGAGGTCTTGTGTACAAACTTTACTAGCGCGCCTCCTAGACGGTGTCATGGGTAATGTACATCTAGCAAGAAGTCACAAATGTATACACGATCATATTAATAATGTAAAATCTTGGTAATTTTAAATGATGTTGGGCTATCAATGTATACACTTATTTAAAACATGTCTTTGAGAATGCCCCACGTAATACATTCCACGTTACTAGTGTATTAGATATAATAATGTAAATATGTTACTAATGTACATCACACCATATTAGACTTGTTACATATAAAGAAAGTATATCTAAATGGCTGGTAGACTTAAAGTAAGAATTAAATATCTGATGACAACCTGACAGACTTGTGTCAGACACAAAGTAATAAGTATATATCTGATGACAACCTGACAGACTTATGTTAGACACAAAGTAATAAGTATATATCTGATGACAACCTGTCAGACCTATGTTAGACACAAAGTAATAAGTATATATCTGATGACAACCTGACAGACCTATGTTAGACACAAAGTAATAAGTATATATCTGATGACAACCTGTCAGACCTATGTTAGACACAAAGTAATAAGTAT
>JAUTBT010004669.1:0-47344 GCA_032361225.1 Lepetodrilus schrolli | reverse complement strand
TGCCGATCCTGGGATTCGAACCCGAGTTGCTGGATTGTGAGTCCAACGCTCTACCGAATGAGCCAAAGGGGTAACCAGTAGGAGCATCTTATATCACACCCCTCCACGTGGTGACTCGTCCTTCTATCTGAGCCTCCAGAGAGCTAGGAATTCTGTCCGACAATTCTGAGAGATGTTCACCGGGAACAACTCGAATACACGTTGGGCGCCATTTATATGTATGGTATTGGCATTTTCATCGCAATATGACTTATTGTCATGCGCACACGATATTAATCTATCTTGTTGGGATGCATCATTAAAATACTGCCTACATACCGTTTATATATATAAATTTAATTATTTATTTTTTTATCAATTTGCAAATGTCGGGTCAGGGCCAAATGAAGAGCTATTGATCAAACACTTGGTCACTTTACGCAGTAAATGTATTATTGTATTTTCTTTAAAATAATTTAAACAGAACTGAAAACAGTTACAATTTGGACAGAAATCAATTGTGCTTGTTTTGACACTACCACAACTACCACCACAACCATCACCACCACCATCTCCTTCGCCATCATCACCATGGCCACGACCTTTCACCTTAGTCCTGTCGGATTGCATTGATTGACAGTAATGCAACACGAGACAATGGTTAACTGGTCGATATGGCAACATTCTCACGTTGGAAATTAAATTAAAACACGCCATAAAATTAAAGGATCGTCGTCTTCAGTGAAGTTATGCGCATGTCTGTTTGGATGGAACAGTGAATGTTCTTAACTAGTGACGTAATCATTCGATCTTACCGTATACCGAAAAAATAAATCGAGGGCGGCATTTTCGAGGCATTAACGAGATTTAGAGGATTCTTGTTTTCGAGGTTGCCTGGTAGCAATGCCTGCTCTCTCATCCCACATTTTATATTAAATTAAACTTATTCTATGTACATTATATGTAAAGTTAATTAATCATTTCCTCACAAATATGTCCTTCCATTCTATATAGTATTTCTGTATTTCAAGCATTAAGAACAAGTATACCAAAGTCCCATTGACTGGAGCAAAGCAATTTGATGTCAGAGATCTATGGCAACTTCGTGTTAATATTTAATAGAATAGCTATCTGTTATCTACTAGTATATGGCAAACTGAACTATGACACTGCGTATATGTAATGAATAGTCCCTGTCTCCTTGCTTGGGAAGCATTACTATCAAAAGTGATATTAACAAGTGATTGACAGTATGAATACAGTATGTCACACTTGCAGACAACCATGGCATAGCTTCACATCAAGCTAATATAATTCATACACGGTAGGAAACGAGACCACATAACAATAGTTTAATACACGTTGGGCGCCAATGTAACAACCATTTCGACCATGGGTGTCGAAATGAGAGTTTGATACCTAGATCTGCACAATATTTCGGCGTCGTCAAATTCTGGAACCCGTTAGGCTAGATCAGTAGAACGTAGGGCTGTATATCAGAAGTGTTTACATCTGTATACTGCTCGCATTAATATCCTGCTCGCATTAATTTTGTGATTTACAGTACACGATTTGTATATACTCAGACAATTGTGCATACTCAGACAATATCCATCATTCATCAACAAATACATTTGGTACCAACACTACAAAAGATGTAATCCTAGACCGCCAGTGCATTGAACCATTCTACCAGAGGAGGTCCTGCTCACTATATAAACGTCATCGGAACATACATCTATATGTACGAGAGCTCTACCGTACTCAAAGATGGGGTTTTTGTCTGGGAAAGGAACATCGGTTCTCTCAAACGAAATTACAACGGTCGGAAGATATTTTGTAGGCCAGCTATCTACCAAATGTCGGAACTCGGCTTGAGGAATCTGGGTCTATCATTCATCCAATGCGTCTGCAAATTTCTTAACAGTACCTGGAACGTTAGGATATTCGTCGTTGTTAAAATAATAGACAGCTATATTTGTAGAGTCCAAAAAGGCTACTGGCCCTTAAGTATTTTTGTTGTGTATATCCAACTCTAATGAAAGCTCTTGGGTCTTTGTTAAAACGTATACTTTCATCTCGCATCCATATTGCTCGTGGATCTGGGAGTAATTACTGATATTTTTCGTTGTATTCTATATTTTCTTGTAAGCTCCAGTGCAGAATTCCCGTGGGATTTCTGATCAACAAACAGTATCATCAAACCAAATTAACCCCTTCCTTCGAACCTGTCAAAATGGACATTAGTGATTGAAAAAAAATCAACAATTTGATTATACGTGAAAGTTGTCTATCAAAAAAGCGCATCGATTTATTTCCGGAGTTACAAAGACCATCCGTGACTAATAGTGTTGAACCGAATTCCTTGTCTTGTAAAAGAACTTTTAGATTTGTCACCTAATTTGATCAATTAAAGGACAATCACTTTAGTTGACACTGTGACAATGTCCCGTCTCGCCGGACATGACCTGACCACTGTGACGTCACTCTGCCCTTTTGACCCCGCCCTCCGAGGAGAAATAAGACTCCGAAGGACGATTAAATTCACAAGCTAGGCCCTCTCCTTAGGGGGATGAAATAGTTATGGTCACCGGCGGTGGTCAGATTGCATAGGAGGAGACATCGGATTCTAAATATCAAACAGCCATTAGCCGGATAAGGGTGATATTAAAAGTGATTCCGATTATACTAAAACGAAATGACAATACCTTAATGGAGATTGTATTGATATAGCCTCGAGGAAATTTCGATAATGCTATCACACAGGATTCAAGAACGTTGTTTTAAGCCAGAAATCGTGAATGACAATATGCATATTCTTTTGTTTATTATAATCATAGTGTGGTTAAATATTAGCATATATTATGATCGGCTTTTGGGTGTTTAATTATGGTTAAATAGAAAACTATTAATAATTATTATAATTAATGAGTCATC
The DNA here is from genome assembly GCA_032361225.1 of Lepetodrilus schrolli. NCBI lineage: Eukaryota > Metazoa > Mollusca > Gastropoda > Lepetellida > Lepetodrilidae > Lepetodrilus > Lepetodrilus schrolli. The sequence continues at coordinate 44,428 of JAUTBT010004669.1, read as the reverse complement.
GTCATGATACCTGTATGTAACATTTCCCCATGAAAATTAGTATTATATTTTTATTTTCAGTTATTATTTCTATTGTTGTATAATAGTATAGTATTGTATAATTATAATAGTATAGTCTAGTTGCTTACAGTGATATATGGGGCGGGTGTTAGCACAACGGAATATCTAGATCGTTTGATTTCGCAGTTAAATGGTCTCAGATTCAAACTCAATAGCAGTGTCCATTAAAGATACTATTCTAATGCCATCGTGATAGGTTAATTTGTCTACACTGTCGTTTTTGTTTGTTTGTTTTTTTGTTTTTTAATTGGGGTTCAGACGCGCTTTCAAGATTATTTCAATTCAATCACGGCCTGTCAGTTTAGGGCAGGAGGAAACCCGCCACATTCGTAGCGCTGAATGTTGCAGTAAACCGGCGAATACCAGCTGGTACTGAGAGACCAACGATGATAACTGCATTGCCACTAGAGTATTCTTTCTAGAGTACCAGCCGGTGCTCACCGGTCTACTGCAACACTATGTGCTACATATATTATAATATAAACTTCCTAGTGTAACTATGAAATGAGAGACATAATCTTGAATGCGGCTCGAAATTCCAAAACATGGTGAATTATGTCATCGAAATTAATTAGTAATTTTAACTGGAAATTGTTACTATACATGCAGGAAAATTCGGGGGGGGGGGGGGGTATGAATGCGAATATTAATTTAATGATTATAAAATATAAAATACTAGTCAATCATTTTCAAGTCATTCATAGTGATATCCGGAAGTATAACAATAGTCATATACCAGCATTCGCCAATTTAATGGAGAAAAATAACTCTGAAAAAGATATATATTAATAGCTGCCATGATTGTGTAAATCAGACATTACTTAAAACAATTATTGTATAACAAGTAAAAGCCTGACATGATATATATTCTAAATAGCTTATCGTTGATTGTTTCCTGTTTGATCACGTGCTCGCAACTCGTCATAGCGCCATATGATTAAGACAGGCTTCACCAAATATATGGCACAATTAATCTAGTCTGGTCTACGCGGAAATCAAAACACGATTATTAAATCTAGCCAATGCTTTAAAAATGTTATTGCTTTGCAGTGATGTTATTTGAGTTATTTATATCTGTCTGTATCTAGTTTTAAAGTACTTGTTAATGTATGCATAGGCATAGGGTGTGATATAAGATCCTCCAGCAGGGTACCCCTGTGACTCAATCGTTAGACAGACAATACAGGAACTCGGGTTCGAATCCCAAGATCGGCATGACTCTGTTACATTTTAAGTTATGCTTCCGACCAGAACAGAACAGAACCATTATTCACTCAGGTCGAGAATCTCGGCACATCCCATACACACTACATATGTGTCATGCGCAATGGCGGACACGAATCCTAAGGGGGCATACCACAGTTTCTTTCCACTATCATTTATCATATAAATCAGCTTAGTTCGAGAAGCTGTTGTTGCTAAACTATTCAATCAGCAGCATGCACTAGATTTATACACACTTATACAGAAAGGCCGAAATATTCACATAAACAGAAAAATATAGGGGGTCAATGAGGTCAGATTTTGGCAAAATGCTATGGAAGGAGCAGTGAAAATCAACAACGCATGGCTGGCATGCACCAGAAATATTGACCTAACAACTGCACATTGCTAATTCATACGCCTTCCTATCATACAGGTGTAGTGATATCAATTTAGATTGCAATTAAACTGTGTGGAACCTACTTCATTTGGAACACAATACCATGCATATTACTTAATATACAAAGGTACCAGGGCACAGACAATGGAACGTATGCAAAACCTACATTTTTCTGCGGACTACTTGGCCGGGGGCAACACAATCGGAGATCCTCGGGCTACTTCCGCTTTGCTTCAGTGCATAGGCAGTTCCTAATGTATGCTGTGAGACTGATGGATGTTTGTGAGGACTAATGTACGTCTTTGATTAACTGGCTAACATCAGTTGTAACGACTCATACAATTACTCCCATGCTTTCTAGAACGAGACGGCAACAGCTCATGGGCGACTAAAACTATCTGTGTATTTTCTCTTCCTGATCGATCCTAATAAAATAAAATATATTAATTCCATCCATCGAGACCACGTGATTCACACACGACGGAAGCCAACATTATCGTCTTGCCATAACTTCAGTACTTTATTAACCTTCAATCAAACAGTCAGTTCGATCATTTAGGATAAGTGCAGTCCCACCAGAGTGTTGTTATGACTTGTCATTGACTAATCTTTAAACGCAGTTTCCGGACGATTAAGAGTTATATTCGAGTAATCGTTTCCGGGTAGAAAAGGAAAAGTGTATTACTAAATACCGATATTACAAATTTAATATAACTCTCAATTCCAATGGTTTCGTTTCCAATTGACTATTTCAGTGCAACTATACCAAAATATTCGTGAAGCCGTACCAAAACATTCGATTTTCGAAAATAAATGGGAAGAGTTAAGAACTTTTGTAAACAACATTTAGCGAAATTAGTTTATATGACAAACGGAAGCTGTTCTTTGATGTATGCAATTTAATTGCTTTGTTGTTGTGAAATGAATGTTCTAAACGATCACAGAAATGTTCCATAAATATAATTCTTTGTTCAATTATGGATCTACAAATTTTAATTATCATATTGCTCTATTGTAATTGCTATGGGTAAGCATCGTAGTAAAACGGCCCTACACATGTATACATGCAATGTTGTTACCAACGTATAGGCGATAATAATAGCTGTATACTTCCTTTTATATAACATACGCCTTCGTCGAAAGAGAAATATCAAATTAGCTTTAGTGAGTTTATTGTCTTCGAACGTTTGCTATAATAATATAATATTATTATTAATAATTCGCCAGCTCCAGCCTTTAAGGCTACCCTACTACCCCCTGTCAATGGATTAGTGTGCACTCGGTGTTCTTTCTCAAACTCCTTGGGGACTATACAACCCAAGCTGCTAGATGGTTCAATCTAATTTAAATCAGATCTCGTTTCGCTCCTTGAACATTCTGGCATTCTATTGCTGCAACACATAGCGATGTCCAATTTTAATCTGATCTGATTTTAATGAGATTTTAAATGGTTACTTTTCACATGAACATCTTATCCAACATATATGCTATGTCATAAATAGAAAAACATCCATCATTTGTAAAAATGGCGTTGAATCTTACATGCAGTACAGAATATATGAACGTTTTAAATCCTAACCACGGTGACAATCTACGTTAAATTTGACCTTGTGACTTTTGGAGGCCAATTGAAGAATGGTCTATTCATACTCAATATCCTCATTATGAACCATATTTCATAGAGAGGAGTGCGCTGGCATGCGCCGGCGGTGACACATCAAACAGTGGCTGCGCAGTTATGTCGGGTGCTGGAGAAATGTGGGTCCAAACCATCTGTCGACCGAATCCTCCTTTTCATTGTTCAAGCGCAACGAACTCCAGTGACACTATGAATCATGGCTAATTTATCAACTCGGCGGCACTTTAGTATGCTAAAATGTTAATATGTTCAAGATATTCCTAATTACGTGTCACCCTGAACCTGTACGTAATGAATTCCAGTGTGCTGTTTTCAATCCACAATGTATTACAAAGAAAGAAACATGTCTGTTAAATTAAATATTTCTATCATAATCCCAATCGATAACGAGGCTGAGAGTCAAAAGAGAGCATTGCGACTACTTGTAGAGTTGACGGTCATTTGCCTTACATTAGTATATGGCGTTATTGCAAGAAAGGTCATAATAATTGTATGTATTGTGCATTCGTTGATGAAACATTCAAATTAATTTATGTGTCCACTAATATAATATATACATATCTGGAAATGAGAGTATCGGAGTTATTGGCCCTGACGACCTTGACTACTATATTTCATTTAGCGTATAAGCTAAGAAGATACATCAGAGTATGAACACCTACATATGAATCCAAGGTTTCCATTGTACTACAGCATCCGCCATCGATACAAAGACAATCTACTGGAATCTATAAATACATATAATATAATCAGGTCTCATAAGTGGATAGAGGTTTGAAAACACACGTGGCAACGTCAACAAACGGTTCGTCGCGATCGGTAACATTCCATGGTCGCATATACGTATTAAGCTGATGTTATATGACACTAAAACCGTGAAATTCAAAACCGGTTGAATGACATCTTCAAATATGTATTGGAATTATTAACTGAACTGCAAATCCGGTTCGAAAGATATTTACAAATTACTACAGGAGAATAAAGTATTTTACAACCGGTTTAGAAACATCATCAAATGTGACGTATCTGATGGTATGGTATTTAACTGCCGTGTTGATAACCAATGAACCGTAACAATTTATTTATCTAAACTACGATTGTACATGGGCCCGAGGCCTACATATACGAAATAAACTATTATTATACACCATTACAATGTCGAATTCTGAATAAAACAACACACCTGTTGTCATGCATCATGATAAACATAAAAAACATTCCATTAGTATTTTTTAATAAAAGCTTTCTAGGATGAATACGCATGACAAAGCTTGTAACTGAGTGTCATAATCGTATTTGCTTTATCGAACGTGCAATTCAAACCAATTTCCCCTATCCGCTAACACTACAACTTCATATCAACACGATATCCATTTACGTCATTTTCTTTTTTCAACGTCCTAACGACAAATACGTTAAACGTCAATACTAGTTAACCGAATACTTTACGTCAAATACAGTTTAATTCCTTTAAATAGTGGAGATCCTTTGCTATTATCCAAACTAGTAAGGGATGAATCACTCCCAAACATTTAGTTCAATCTCGCTCACCGCTCGCGCCTTCCAGAGGTGTCCCAGATGACATGCGGAAGTTGAATTTAAAATGGAAAATTCATCACATCGCATTTTCCGCACGATCGCAGTTGTGATAGGGCCACCTTTTGAAAAATGAAAGTTTGAGAGCTTGGTATCTGCTTCCAAACACTTTTAGTGACAAACTGGTTGAGTGACATACCTTAGGGAACAAGACTCGGAGAGAGAGTGCTAATGTTTAAATGTTATTACGAGTGTAGAATGAACTCTTTGGTACTCAGTTTTAACCGTTGTTTGTCTCCCAAAGTTATTAGTCCATGAACCGCTATGAACTGAAATCCTAATGTAAAATTTGAAATGAGCATGAAATCGTACTCGAAATGTTTAGTAATTTCGAGGCATGGTCAAAAGATTCCGAAACGTTTTTTTAGTACGATTCCATGCTCACATGAGATTTTTCACTCAAATCTTAAAGCAAAATTTGAATTGGGAATGAAACTTCGGGACCTGTTCTGTTATTCTGTTATATACAGCCATAAGGATACTAATATCTGTTCTCGCAGTAAATGTTGTTATACAGAGCTATAGGACTATCTGTTCTCCTATTCATTTATGTTATAATATTACCATTGGAATACTAGACGAGTAACTATTCTGTTAATATATTGCGATAGGGATGTACGTTATGTCCAATTACATGATATATAGAGAATCTCACCAAAGTGTCTTGGAATATCAAATATATCAACGATTCGTGAAAGTTATTAAATCCGAAGCTTACCCGAGCATTTAATATCTTTCATCAACGAGTGTTGATATATTTGATATTCCAAGACACGAGTGTGAGATTCTATTTATCACCAAATATCATGTTAAAGTCATTAAAGAAGATAAATGCCACATCATAAAGATTTTACTGTGAAGTCAAAGCCTGAGGCTGCTGTGCATTTGCACTGTGACAACATAGCAATGCTACGACATCACAATTGTAACCATCACAATGGTTGAACAGTCAAATACTTGGATCAAGCGATATCTACAGCCTGACATCACAATGGTAGAACAATCAAATAAACAATCAAATAAACCAAGAATTGGGTCAAACGATATCTACTACTGTAGATATCGCTTGCTATTTGAAAGGGATATCTACATCGAAAATACAGTATTGTGTGATAAATCTATATATTATGTTCGGTTCAACTTAAAAGTGTATGGTATTCAACATTAAGATCGAGCATAGTTTATAGACACAATAGATGAGGTTCGCTGGTCTGAGTTTCAGACGACTGTTACTGTGTGACGTCAAACAGTAAAAGTTGCCTGAAGATCGCCGTTCGGCGTGAAACTCAGAGTAGGGAACCTCATCTATTGTGTCTATATAGTATATTTTGAATTATAACGCGGGTCAAGGTTACGTCTGAAACGAACGAGCGAGGCAGAGACTTATTATAGATGCTCAACATTGTCAATCCGGCGCATCGAAGGCAATAGTGTTATAGTGTTATAATCGAAAGAGTTTTCAACTAAATTTCAAATGCGTCTGTTCGAGTGAATGAGCAGAAGGGTCAGCTCCCTTTGCAACACTATAACGTTCCATTTGGGGAATAAACAACGTATACATTATACATGTGCATTTCTTTAATTTTACAACAAGAACAGATAAGCCAGTTCTCATGGGACGCATCTGCTTGACAAGAACTGCTATGTCCTCAAGCCTTCGATTGCTTTTCCTCATCCATTAAGATTGCTCAGTCCTAAAAGTTATTAAGACTGACAAATAGAGATTTAGTGCTTCGATGTTTATGGCCAATATCTACCATTTGTGAACACTTCTCGGAACAAAGGAGATTTCTAGAAGACAAATTATAAATAGGATAAATACAGGATAATTACACTGTATTAATAAAATAGATCAATTCTTATACCTGCGTTAGTGCATGTTTGCCCATTCAGATCCATATCTTCCTAATATAGTTTCACTTTGATCTTGTTAATACATGCTATAATGAATCTAACATTCTCATTTCAATTATAAGCATCAACAACACCAATAACTAGATGGCGAATATACTTTACAGGGTATCCTTTGTCGAAGATACCATAGCACTCTTGTAGCGATCTATTATGCTTGGCGATTGAACACCTACGAACGCGCTCTAGTATCATAGTGGATATGATAGTTTCGAGAAACGATACTCGGGTGTATTGACAGCTGCATGGAACGTGCATTAGTTTACCTGGTCTAAGCCACACAGATACAACAGGTATGAAGGAGTATTGTTTGAGGCAAAAATGCATTAAGTCGTCGCACAAAAACTCATAAATCTGCTTCCATTGCTTCCCAGCTTGATTTAGTACGCTACCCAGAAGCATAAACACTACAACTGACTTGTTTGAGAGCTGTTTAACAGACCAGGGACCCACGTAAATACTAACAACACGCATACCTGTCTACAACCGTCGGCAAGACGTGGAAGACGCGATGATCTGAGGTGTGAGAAATCTATCGACATGCCATTAGGCATTGGACGTAAAGTTCCATAGCGTCTATGTACTATACTGTCTCGGGGGGAGGGGGGCATACATGTTTTAATTCTTTTAGTGGTGTGCATATTGTTACGAAGTTTTCTCTGCAAATACCGCATGTGGTGTTTTGTGCATCATGTGATAAAGGAAGTGTGCTTCTTCGTGGCTTTTGTTTAGTTATACCTCAGACTAACCGGGAAAAACATAGACATCCAAAAGTAGACCATGAAAATAGATGACTGTTTCGTATCGATGGATTTGCTCTCTTGGACTATTTTGTGCACCAAGTGATAAAGCAATTGCGCTTCTTCGTCATCAATAAGTTATTTTAATTGTTCTTTAAAGCATTAGCAGATGCTGTTAATTGTAATTGTGAAATATTAATATATTTTGTACCTAATTATACAATTAATTAAGTTCAAGAGATTAGGTCCCGAGATTACTAAACCCTTCGAGTACAATTTCATGCTCAAGCTCAAAGTTTATATGTGGATTTGTGAAGAAAACATTAAGTTTAGTATGAGTTTGTATTAAAAAGGTTTCGCAATCTCGGGGCCCTATTCTGTTCCGACGCGAGAAGAGGTCTCAAGGTTGACATAAGAGTTTCGAGAAAAGATAGCCAAGTTTCGCCGTGTATAATAGATCATTACGACAGCGGTATGGTCTCTTCGGTTAGTAGATACGAGAGCTTCGATACACTGTAACGTATATTTGCCATCTATAGTTGACTAATTCCCATTGCTGAAACCATCGTATACTTCGTTTTCCCTAGGCTTTTATTTATATATAGACACCTTCCATTCATCATTGTCATTACGTGGCTAGACAGGACGAGGTGGACTTAGCGTAAAGGTAACCACAATCCATCTGGAACTGACTGTAATGACGGTATAGGCACACCTATACGTTAGTAGCCGCATTAAGTAGACACTTTCGGTATCGCATTGGCAGGATGAAGAATTATATTTTCAAAAATCATATTTAATAATATTGATTATATTTATACGGCAGATAGAGAACAGTGAAAATGATTATGTATAATTAGTATGTCGTGCGTGAAATATATTAAATACTGCGTCATTTTCAGTTGCGGGGGAAAAAAATAAATAAGAGTTTCACGTGGATCACACTTACCGTAATGTACATGGTTACATGGATCATAGTACATTGTGTGTGTGTGTGTGTGTGTGTGTGTGTGTGTGTGTGTGTGTGTGTGTGTGTGTGTGTGTGTGTGTGTGTGTGTGTGCGTGTGTGTACGTGCGCGCGGATTATACTGCAATGCAAATGATCATGTATAAAGTGCATGTAGGGGGAATAAACTGTGCACACACCGCACTATATATTCATATCAAACTGCAATATGGATAGAACCTGCCATTAATGCATTATCGTTATCAGGAATTAACTCGATAAAAATGTAATAAAGTGTAAATAATAGACATTGCAACATGGACATGTGCATCATTAATTGGGGGCCAATGATGGCATATGAGCAATTATCATTGGCGTCAGACGATATCTTTCATCTGAAATGCATCCACGCAAGATACATGTATCTGACTGATATATTTTTGGTGTGAACTTTTTTTCAAACTAAATTACAGTAATTTCAGACCATGGTTAGGAAGCTTGAGATATGATGGTTAATATGACGTTCGGTCGCTTTCACGAGTATCACCAAGTACATAGTGAAGATTGTACACTCGCAGTGGAAGTGCGTATGATGAACCTCATGAATGTTGGAGTTCGAATCCTTTCCAGATACCTTAGCACACTTTCACACGGTGGAGACCATTGGCATATAATGTATGTACACTGTATACGTATGGTATAACTATCATATGTTCTTCATATGTATCAGCAGTGGCTTCTGAAGCTTACCGTAATAGAAACCGGTCCAAGATTACCCTCCCACCAAAAAACAAACTGCCATGATATGGCTGAAATATGGTATTATTAAAAAGGACGTAAACCAGCAACTTCTTAAGTCGCACAAACGAACTCTCTAGTAATATTCACAAGGACTATACATGTCGCGATTCTCTTTTCGCTTTGACATATTGTATCCGCAACTTCTATATCGCCGAAAAGGTGATTAAAGAGGGGGGAATTGGGTCAGAAAACCAGCGCATAATCAATAAACAGGTTACCATATGGACGGAGATAAGAATTCCTTCCGGTTATCCTACGACTGCCGATCAGGAATGGAGGGGGATTCGATTAGCGACACTTGAAGAATCGCGGATCACATCGTGATATGAGACAGGCAGGTTATTCGGTCTGCATGTCACAGGAGCTGGAGCCGACCGACCTTACAGATTCACGGATGACAAACCTAATCCGGCCGCAGGCTTGGTTTCACCTCGAAGTAGTAAATTGGTGGTTATTGTTATTGATATTAATTAAGATGCGGACATCATTGCACATAGCGTTGTTCTGTAACGGGTTTTGGCTATTGACTATAGTTTTCTTCACATTTAGTTTTATCTCGTTGGTTACAAACTGTATTCACTGCTATTGCTAGGTAAGGTATAGTCGTGTTCATTAAAATAAAACCTTTTTTTTTCAATTGATGAATGGAACAGGTGGCATGAGCCTAATTTGCTTTATGTTTTTGTGAAAACGGACTCAAATCCCAGTAGATTCTGCTTATATATGTATCATCCCCAGCATGTGCAATGGCGCTTTAACGGTGTTTAAAACATGTCCACTATATACATTTCATTGTTGCTATTTTGGTTTCTACGTCACGAAATCATTAGCATATTACCCACATGCCTCTGTGAACTTGAAAGATTTCGATTGGGTCACTATACTCTGTATCCGAAATCGGTGTCCATCTAAATTGAACATCTATATATTACATGCAGCTTGTACCTTTAGTTTTTATTAAAACTTACACACTCGACAAATAGTTAATTGCATATAATTGATACAATGCTATAGTTTATATGTAAATTAACAAATGCTTATTACTACTAACAGAAGCTTACCTAAATGTTTTCAGATACAGAGTATAGTGACCTGGTCTAACTCTAACATGTGGGTAATATACTAATGATTTCGTGACGTAGAAACTAAAACAGCAACAATGAAATATATAGTTAAATCGTAAATGACCATGTTCGTGATGGTACTTAATCGCAATCTACTGGGCTTTTGGACCGTTTTCACGAAAACATAAAGCAAACTCGGCTCTAACACCAGTGTAATTTACGAATTGGAAAAACTCCACCAGGCGCTCCATTTAAATGAACAGGATTATAGATACATATACGTGCAATTACATTTAAGTGAATTCGTGACTGTTTATCCAGTACGTATATGTATGAAACACACTATAACCATTATTTCTAAATGGTTTTGATTGCATAGCTGATAGCGTGTGCTCTATGTATCGGTGACCATGTACGAGTATTATGTTACATTGTATTGCAGGCTAGTCAAGCCTGGTGTTATCGTTCCCTTCAATTTGCGTTATATATGATGATAATTTTGGATATTAAATGTACAGATGTTTGATTTTTTTTTTGATTGGGGTTTTAAGTCGCTTTCAAGATTCTTTCACTTATATCACGACTTGTCAGTTTAGGACAGGATGAAACCCGCAACATCCGTAGCGCTGAATGTTGCAGTAAACCTGCGAGCACTGGCTGGTACTGACAAGACCAAGGTTGATAACTGCATTTCCACTCTACAGACATCAATATCGCGTCAGAAAGGTGACTTTCGCGAACATTGATGCCGGGCCCCCGGGGCGGGATTTGAACATGGAACCTTCGGTTCCGAAGTCCAACTGTTCTACCACTTCGCTACCACCCGCCCAAATGTCCAGATAGATATAGTAATATATATATATATATATGTACTTCTTATCAATTTTGTTCCGTCCATTTCTTGGAATCGGAGATCCTGCAATGACAATGTCATGGATTAGTCGGTCACATTGTATCGATCGTTCTTGATGAACACTATATTGAATTGCACATACCGGACACAGGAAATGCCAACATATAATATGAAGTTAAAGTTAGTCATGCAGACTCACATGATTATTGGAGAATATTACTGCAATATGCATGTGACAAACATTCCTGTATCACTCAAATGTAAATATCGATGTCATATCGTATTGTAGAATCTTGGAGGCTATAGGAGCTATTTTGGAATTTAATTAATTTCGCACAACTCTCAAAATTCCTGTATTCCCAAAGGAAGACTTTCGATCTTTCCACATTGCAGTTTCTTTCAAGGGTGTTCTTGACGATAAATATGGCCAATGGGATACTCTCCATCCGCAGTGTTAGCTATAGCAGGTTGCACTCTCTATTGCATATGTCATCACGATAGCATGTGTTGCCTCTACTATGACAGCGCCGTTATCGTCAATGGTTTGTCAGTACCAACAGACTAAAGTGTTGCGCTATCATAATCACTAATACTAGTGTCACACTAGACTAAAATAGTTTCAGAGGGTAAAAGTAAATAATATGTATGTATTATCTTGCTTGGCATTATATTTCTATGAAAGGAGCAATTGAAATGTTCATTCTAAAAAAGATATACACTTTTGCTTAACTATTCAAGGTAGATATTTTGAATAGGACTATTTGGGTTAGAATATGGTGTGACATAGACTAATGACGCGTACACCAATCAAAAATGCTTGTTGCACAGAAATCATTGATACATGATACTGCAGTCACATATACATGTGGCACAGGAATGACAATATTTGTGCAACGAAAATCACTTAAGAGTGTGACACAGGAAGGACAACATTTCTGCAATGTGAATCCCTTAAGAAGGTGACACAGGAATCACACAATATTTGTGCAACGGGAATCACATAAGAGTGTACCACATGGATGACAATAATTGTGCAACCGGAATCACTTAAGAATGTGACACAGGAAGGACAATATTTGTGCAACCGGAATCACTTAAGAGTGCACCACAGGAATGGTAATATTTGTGCCACGGGAATTGTAATGATAACAAAGAAGATGTGTGACATAAACGATGCAATGTACGGTTTACTTGGCATTACTACGGAAGCCTCGGTGATGGGGTTGCGTCTTTAAATTGTTGTAGACGACGACGCCACTGGCTACAGGCCGGTCAATATAGGAAATGGAAACACGATTGGATTATCTCAACATCTCCTCTGCTAACCCGGGATGTCAACAACAATCACGCGATAATTCCGTCCGGAAAACTGTCATTATTAGCTTTGTTGTCTCAAATCTTTCAACAGATGTTCCCAGGGAAAAAATAACAGAACTTTATGACATAATAGTAAAGACATATATACAGTCATATCATGTTCGTGTTTATCTAACTTTGTGTTATTTGAAAATTGCATTTTAACGTGCATATGCATGAAAACATCGATGTTATACCGCAGAAAGGTCTGTTCATCGACCTACGACATGGCTCCATGGATATCCCTCAGCCAGCATGCTCATGCAATACAGCAGTTGCGGCTCTTCTGTTATGAACAACAATTGAGGGCAAATCTGGAAGAACGGCAGTGCACTATTGCAGGTGCATATTCATATGGGGGTGGGGTGGGGGGGGGGAGGGGGTTGGGGTGGAGATTGATAGATACGAGCCTTTCGCATACTAGCAAACCATTGTTATATTATCAATCATGCCTATGTAATCTACAGGAATGTTTGAAACACAACGTACCAAAATGTACACATTACCCAGCAAACACGCTGCTGTTAAGTGGTATTCTGGGCTTCAGTACGTAAGGTGGTAGCCATGTGGAAGCTACGTAGTAGCCACGTTCCATCTAGATGCCAAATGTTCTCTTAATACATAACAGTAATAAACAACGATTTTATTAACGGTTAATTATTAATACAGGTATCTAGGATTGAAATCACGGCATTTCCAAATGTATACTGTACCACCCCAGCTTCGGTGCGCGTTTTTCTTCAGCAAGAACAGTTTACAGCTACAGATTACAAAAATACTGTAGAAATGAAATCGGATTCTATGACAATGATGATCTTTTAATATTGCATCTTAATCCGGGCATTTTAATACTACAATATGATACCGCTCATCGGAATATTGTCAAGCATGTTCAAGAAAGATCGTCTCATCGGTGAACTCCATTCTGCTGAAATACTAATGCTAAAGTTAATAATTATATTAATACTACGGAAGACCATGATGATGATGATGATAATATTGATGATGATACTAATAAAAATAACGTTAATACTACTGACAGCATTAATGCTACCAACACAATCATTTTATTCGTAATCCCCATAATTCAAAACTGCCACATCTATCTTTGGCTATTATTTCATAGCTAATATTAGACATTTTAGATTGTATACTGCCCATTACGTTTATTTTTTTCCCTGCACGTGCTAATTGAATTGGCGGCAAAGCGAGTTTTAATGACGGATGCATTTCCGCAATATGAGATCTTATCTTACAGTGTTACTATAATGAAATGTTACATATGGGGTAATATCGCAAATGTTTGGAAGTTTCGAAGGTTATTTGGAATTATCGGTCAATGCAATTACAACTTCCATTCGCCCATGCCAAACGAGAGATTTGAAATGCTTTTCACAATCAACAATAATCTTCGTGGAAAATATTACTATCAACCCGCTGTTTGACTGCAGAGAACGTATCTTTCGGTGATGATAAACTAATTCAAGAAAGCAGGTTGCATGTATTAAAATGCATGTGTAGGCCTACCTATCAGCAACGTTTCATTTTTCTCTCACTGCACACACTCGTAGTATATAACGTTCTAGACGGAGTCTCGTCAGATCGATCTCCCGTAGGGACCATGTTGTTTAATACCTTTGAAAAGATACGCTTTGATAAAACCAGTCTCCGCTCATTTCAACGCGAGGAATTGCTGCTGTACTGCTCCCGTGTGTGCGTGTCCGAAGTTACCCCGCATCGACAGATGGGCTGTGGTCTGATCGCGACCATCTCCACATCCATCACAGACGTTGTCTGTAGATGCCATATGTCGAACTCCAAGTATGGTTATCTGCGTTTTTCTCTACACTTCCGGGCTGGTGTAAGAGCCACTACCTATACATTATAGTTTCTCCGAGGTTGAGGAATAGTGGAAAGTTCATGGATTCAAAACTGTCTGTATCGAAATCATCCTCAATGTACTGAAAATGGTATGGTATGCCTATCCCCACCGTTCTGTGTACAACACTGTGCCCCATTGTCCATAGCAGTTATTAGCTACGATAGCAAGTACCATGTTAGGGACTCGCTACGAATGTACGCACGAATCACTTTTAGCGATACGATAGTTTTAGCTACGATAGTCTCAAGCATTGTAGCGAGAACAGTGTTTCATTCAATGGACTTGCACATGAAGCGGGTCCCTAAAAGTTGACTTACATTCAATTGTAGCTACACCTGTTCTGAGGAATGGGGCCCAGATCGAAAGGTTCCCGCAAACTGCGTTCTAGCTATTGTATTCACATGATATTCCCTTTGAAATTCAATACCGTCTATTTGAAGTGACGACATCACTGTGATAAGTGGTTTTGTGATGTTGGTTTAGTGCAACTATTTTAATTGCAGCACATTTTGTTCCTCTTGATCAATACGTTCATCTTCGCTTACCTGCACGTCAGCAAGCACGTACGCATAGTATACCAGCATGCTCCTCGATGTAACGCATCTAGCACTGTAACACTGCCAAATGACTACGTTTATTTTCTAGACATATACAGATACACAATTAATGCACAATCAAGTCTTCCCTGTGGCAGTAGGTATAAATATATGTGAAACTTTTTTTTTCAATAGAAAATGTCAACATAGGTATCATCTTATGATTTTAGAGCTTTCATCTTTCAAGAGTGAAAGAGAATTCAGAAGCAGAAATGTCAACTTGACATAAACAAACCACGTGCCTACTCAACTACTTGGCGGACGTAATAAATAACAGGGTCTAGATAGAGGCACCCTTCTTTATAGTCTTATCTTCGCAATCAGATGGAAGACTAGTCCCTGTTTGTATTCCGGAGGTACCGGCGCCGAAAACTTTCACACTTTCACCCCCAGACCCCTCTTCAAATTAACCTCTCCCGAATCCCCACTACTTACAATATATATCACGAAGAATCATTATTTACATGTAACTTGTTCTAAACTTGGAATAATAGTAGTGTATTGTAACGGTTTTCATGATCAAAGCCAGTCCTCTATCATAGTGTGCAAGGGCCACGCAACAGCGGATATCATGCAAACTTCATTTTGATTAATAATAATAATAATAATAATAATATAATAATAATAGTAATAAAAATAAATAAATAATAATAATAAAGATTAAAAAGAAAAAGAAAGACAACAATTAAAAAACAGCATAATCTCAGCTGACATAAAAGTAAAGGTGGAAGTTAGTTCCCTAGGTGTATTAGAACACTTGTACATACCTCGTACATTTAGGCACGTCATAGCATTGACCGCAGTCGTCAATGGGGGTTTTGTCATGGCAGTAGTTGCGGCCGATGTGCGTGCGTTTGATACGTGATATTATCATGGCTGCATCGGCTACTGAAATCATGCTGGGGGAGGTAATCCAGATTTCGAATTTAACATTTGTGAGTTCATTCATGGACTGTGCTTTTCTTAATACGGGTCAAAGTCCTTTTTTTAATATTAAAATTTATACTTGTTTGCTATTCAATTGTGTCCTTGTCTCTGTGTAGGGATTACCAGAATATCATATTACATTTTACAAAAGGTGTTAATATGTTAAAACGATCGAGGCTTACCTAAACGTCACAAACGAGTCCTAATAAATTATATCAATGCGAAATAGGATCGTAAAAGTTATAATTACAATGCCACAACTGTCACATTTTGTATTAAAATGCTGTATAAAACTATTTATTTCTTGTCATTAATACAGTGTTTCCTCCACGACTGTAGACGTAGTTAACTGGGGGTAGATTGTGATGGTGTAGACGTAGTTAACTGGTGGTAGATTGTGATGGTGTAGACGTAGTTAACTGGTGGTAGATTGTGATGGTGTAGACGTAGTTAACTGGGGTAGATTGTGATGGTGTAGACGTAGTTAACTGGGGGTAGATTGTGATGGTGTAGACGTAGTTAACTGGGGGTAGATTGTGATAGTGTACAGGGGGTTGTTTGTAAATTGTTTGCATAATATCATATCTTTGCATTGACTTCTTTAGCACTGATTTTGAACTCAGGGTTAGACTTATTATGGATTATGGCTCGTAGTTTGGGTTAGAATGTGTGTGCTGATGATTTAATCAGCTCGCAAGTACACCACTTCCGGGCTTGACCCCGTGTCATTTCCCTCCCGGTCGGCACAGTCTACTGGTAACAGTATATTACCCCAGTTTTCCCGTCGTGTTTGTCAGGCCGTTCACCAGCAGGACACTAGTTTGTAATAAGGAATCTGGGAAACAATACAATACTGCGTCAGTTAGGATATTAAAATTCGTGCTATCTTAATTTTTATAAATTATTTAGTAATGTATTATTTTGCACACGTATATTTAATTGCCGTATTTTCTTACTACCACACTTAAATTTATATCAAATAGCAATACTTTAATATTTTATAAATCTAGATACCTTTAAAAGGTTTTGAATGCTTTCTTTATCTTCTAAAGAAACGTCTTGTCCTTTGACGCTCAAACTATTATAATTCTAATTATTAACATACAATCACTTAACCACTACGGTACAACATTCACAACATTAATTTATTATTTGCATTATATTGTATTTATTAAGGAACGGAAGACAAATACAGTTAAGTACGAATGTACTCGGTACCTTCAACAAAAGTTTTGACCTCTGGTTTCATTGGACTAAACTAATTAAATAATATAGTTTTACTATTTAAACGCGTTGTCATTTCTAACTGTACTTTGATTGAGCAATGTTCAACACAGGGTTTCATGTTGCCCTACATATACTTCGAGGTTTCAATTAGTCTTTGGAAATTGCAATTTGCAATTTATGCAATTCTGTTATAAGCAGACAGCCAGTTCTATGCTTAATTGGTGATTTATCAGGAATACCGGTATCGACGTTTTGCAAATCTGCCCTATAACATTGATTGCAAGGGTATGTCATGGAATAAACCTTTGCATGGAATAAACTCTTGCAGTTCTTTGATAATTTGGTAGCCAATTTCACCAAAACATTGAATAGCCACGTACTATTACATTTAGTTTGAACATGTTAATTAAGGAAACTAAATTACTAACACTCAAAAATTACTTTTAGTTAAGTATGACATTTCCTAGGAACACTTAAAAAAGTAAATCTGATCAAAATTGGAGCAGTGTAATCTTTCCGGCTTGATCACTTCCGGTGCATATGTACGGTTGCAGCAATAAAAGAAGAAAACGAATTCACCGTTCCAGTCAACTACCTGTACTGTGTAATGGACTTCTTGGACTGTCTTTTTGTACGATCCTCATCGCACCATCTGTTCACTGATGCAAACAGTTCATTGCTTTTTTTAAACGAGTAATCAACGAACGCGGTGCCATTGCTTGAGGTGTTTTTCACGCTCTCCTTTCGAGGAGAATATCATTATACATGTATTTCCATGCGGTGTTTAAACACACCAAAAATGCAGTATTTATATACTGTATAGTCATTATCCAACCAACATACTAACGGCAAGAGATATGCCTCCGAGGTTTCTGGTGCCATATTGCGGCCAATGCAAATTCCGCCACTAGTGCCCTTTCTTTTACGAAGGTCAGTGATGACTTTGAGGATGTATGCGTTGTGAAGTCCCCACTCATGCCGTTAATCACTGCAGATAAGATTACATCAACGTTCGTTACTTATAATGGAAGCTCCAACAAGCGTCATAGAAAATCGGGCAAGCGCGGTGATCCCACTAGTGCAGACCTATCTTCATGGTCATGCTGTCCGCGTGTCAGTTTTATTCACTGTATGCTATTCATTCGAGGTGAAATATATCAACACTGGAATACGTACAGTGTATACGTGATCTCTACGATTACATTTAATGTAAATATATAAATTATAATATTAGGTAATCATAGTGAAACCAAATGGATTCTAACTACTACGATACATTATATCTTAGAAATAAAATAAAATTAAAAAAATTAAGATGTCTATACTATGACAGGGCTAATTTACAGAGATCTGTCCGATTCCGTTTTCAGTGGAACCGATTTTTTTCATTCAAATCCGAACTAAATTTGAAGTTAAAACCTGAATGTTAGATTCACCAGTGAATATCGCCCTATGCCTACAAGATCAAAACGGAAAGATAACAACAACAACAAAAAACGCATATAGAAGAATCGTTGTTCAAAACGAATTAAAGTCGCATATTAGGCAAGAGGAAACGGATAATTTAATGAACTTATGTTTAATGCTTGACGTTTACAGTAATCTGTCTAGATTACTAGATTACATTGTTTTATGGTATATCTACAACGTCACGATAAACAAGAAGGGGAACAGTTTTACGCTGTTCATAAATGCTACACCATGAGATATATAAAGGCGGACGGTGATAGCCTTTCTACGTCTATAAACGTTTATAAAGGAACGATATAAACAATAACATGTGTACTTAATAACACGTATGTAGCTTACGCCTTTTTTTTCTGCCGGTGAGCACGGAGAGTGTCAACACGGCTAGACTTGCTATTTCCGTGGATTCTCAGTAAAGCCGTTGGTTCTGTTGTAATTTGCCTTATTGCCGAATAAACAACCCGAGATCGAATAGAAAATTAACAAGTTTATTTACAAAGAAAATGATGTTAACAGTAATTAATCAGTTCCTTCCTTAATAATTTAAATACTTTATAATATCTCGAAATGTTGACTGGGCCTTGATCCGGACAGATGGTGATGGTGCAGGATCTGGTAAGAAAAACTTGCCCTAATCACACTAACCAAACGATTATGGAATGAATATTGAAAACAACAAGTATATAATGCCAAATTGTATCAAATTTCGACTAAATATTACGCTGTACCAATGGAATACTGTAAGAGTAATAGCACTTATCGTATGTAAAATGACGCCGATGACCCAACCATTATTTGACTGTGAGACATTTGACGGAATGAAGTCATTATTGTGCCGGATGACAACATTTACAGTGAAATCGTATTTGTTTCCAGTCGATTGGACACGACTAGAAACAATATTGAAAGATAGATAAACAGCGATTTCCAGTTTACTAGACCGGCGTTTGACGTTTGAGAAATACACAGATTGAATGATGATAAATATTAATTTACAAGGCTATTTCTGATAGAGACACTTTACAATTATGTACTGTGAAGATAGGTAGATCAAAATATATATATTTCTTTACACTATCGGTTACGGTAATGTGGATAGATTTAATTTACATTTGACAGGCCAATAGTTTGTGACCCTCACCTGGTAACCATAGCAACGCGCCATATTTGGAAAGTAATTTGTGGGAATGCACATTCATTTCTAGGAAAAGATGATCATGTGACATTCCATATATGGAGACTTACTATTATGTAGTAGTTAACAAGATGTTGATGTTTATATGAAAACCTCATGACGTGAAAGGAATAGGGGCTTATAATTACACTTATAATATGTCATAATGTAGACTGCTGTAAAATGGAGTACCTAGCTATAAATGACAAATAGCTCCCAGTATTTAAGATAATACCACACACACAGATGCGCGCGCGCGCACATACACACACACACACAAACACAAACACACACATAAACACAAACACACACACACACTCACACACACTCACACACACACTCACACACACACACACACACATAGAGCACCAGGGTTACTGCAATGCCAAAACCAACGGTTTAACTTAAAATGGCATTAATATTAATTAAAATTAAAAATCAACAGACATCACGATCTCGATATTGAGGACCTCTTACGGTTTCCAACATGATCACTACTATGCAGAAAGTCCGCTGTTAAAATGCCATACGTTTTGTTTCGTCAAGCCGTAGCAATTTCGCCCTGATAATATTATCATATGTTTCGATATTGGCCAGTTAACAGTTGCGTCAGTTACGGTTGTGCAAATTTTCGTCCAACAGAAGTAAATTTCATCCAATCCAGAGGGGAATACCCGACCAAGGTGATTATAATGCGACTGCTCTCGTTTTGTAGAGCGACACATCTCTTGGTATTTATGCGATACGCCAATAGCGTATGCACATAAAAACAAGCAATTTTGTCATCAGTGAACGGAAAATAAGCAAGCTAATTTTCATCAGGCTATTTTGAAACTTCTCCTAAGAATATCCTGTATTCTTTGTGACTGTCGAAGTTCTAAGAGGGAGTTTTCACCACTCCAAATTACAAGCCTGAATGATGTTCTCCTGGGTTTCATGTCCGGGGGAACGTTCGACTCATTTGAAAGCAAAGATGTGTCGATTTCCGCCCAGAGCCTCGTTCTGAGATGAAACTCCCGGATGTCGCTGTTGTTGGTGTTCACTGCGGCAAGTGGCTGTCAGTCGGTGCCCCGACAAGTGCAACATAGCCGAGACAATGTCCATTTCACAATTTTTGCCGATTCATGTCCCTTGAGCCATATAGGGCTTATGACCTTATTGATGTTGGTAACAACATTGGACATGCCAATTTCAGCCTATCTGAAGGCTCGGTAATAGGATGAAATGCAATGAAAATATCATCAGAGATTTTGCTTTTAAGGACCACCTTCAGTTCGCGTTGAACATTTCCTTCCATATTATGTGATCCTGAATATGGATGATTTGTGAGAATGATATAAAGTCCAGAGCTTTTCATTATTGAAAATTGTAATGAATATATGGATCTGGTTATCATTGTAATGTAAAGCAAACATCTTGCTATCTTTCAAACTCTTTGAATTGACTACGATAGCCCTGGCTGGTGCTAATTTATTATGTCCTTAGTGGTTTATTTTACTTCAGAACTGTTCATCGTTGTTTTTATAATTTCATAGAATACAAGATATTGAAATTTTTCAAATGGTATCAAATATATGAATTCTACATATTGCTATGCACCGGAAGTAGCTAGGACTATTAGTATTCTCGTCCTTAGAATTACGATGTCCCAGTATGACGTCAAGCAATACTTGTAATAGGTCGTCACATGAAACTTCACATTCTCGTTATCTTTACGGTTTGTTTAATGTTATCTTACGTTTTTTTGACCGGGTATATTTTAGATATATACGTGTGAACGATGCAATATAGTATAATTTTTTTTTTTAGGATAACCTGTCAGATGCAATGTCTTTGTTTTCTCTCCGGGAAAAAAAACGGCCCCGAGAGTGCGATTTCGTACTCAAGGTCAAAATGTATATGGGGATTTGTGAACAAAACTTTGAGTAGAGCATGAAATCGTACTCAAGAAACCTACGTAATCTCGAGACCAGGTACTACAAGGAAACTCGATGGTATTCCTCCTAGTTTCTGATCGATTCTAGATGCCGCTCTCCAACTGGCCGGGAACTGAGTTAGTAAGACATGTCTCAACTTAAAGTGATGTTATCTATGGAATTGTGGCTATTTTGTCGCAGGGCAGAAGCAACACGTGTACATATTACGATGACGCACCAACCAGGGTTGACACATAGGACGCAAGGGTGATACCTGTGTAGTATGAAACAGTGATCCCCAGGAATAGAATTGGAATTTAAAAAATCTAGACAAGAACCTGACTTCAATTTAAACCTTGGAATCTTATTCTGTCCTCCGTGTTTTTAGGAATAATGAAACCTATTTATATTTTCTGTGATATTAAACAACTACATGTACTAAGTATTTGAATCCTTATTCCTTCGTATTCTAATTACGTACAGACAGAAGCAGGCACATGCGAGAGCCAAATATCATAATATGGCAACCATTGAAACCAGCAACTCCTGGTTTCGTATTATCTTTATCACATAGATCACTGTTAATTAATTGTTTCCTTTCACACGTATTACAAGTAGCACCCCAATCTGTCTCGAGTTCCACAGGAGTCATTAAGGATGAAAGACCAACGGAGCGCTGGTTCTACTGGAAGGGTGTAACCTTCTGGCTTCTCCGTCAGGGTTCGAATACAGAAAGTAGTGTCTGGCCTTTGCGAAGGTGATACTACATCCATTAGATTTATTAGACGCTACCGCCCAACGCCGTCGAAATACCACATAAAGATGACCAAGGTATTGAAGGATGTACCACAAGGATATGTTTTATGGCGCCTTTATTTCCTATAAATTGACCCAATCTTTCACCTCGGTATCAAAACATACTGGATTTCTCGCATTCCGCAAAGATACCGAGGCAATCTGTTTATCTCTGTTTCTAAATTGTACATGCCGACAGGATTTAATTCAGTGATGATGATCAAACATAAAGTACTTGTTGAGGTAGATAACACGTTCGAGATTCGTTCGTATCTACCACCCATACAGTGAAACATAGCATCATACGTGTTTGGATTGAAGCTTAATGTTTTAATTACTAACTGATATATGTTAAATGCCTATGATTGGTCCGGGATTAAAATGGTAGTGTCAATGAAATTGTTGTATAGCAACTTTGTATAAATACATAGTCCTCTGACTGAACAGAATTCTATATGGATAACATCTTGCAGTAATATTCGTGGTTCTTCATTGCAAATCGGTCGACACAAACCAGAACTTTTTTTAATTGCCATTCGCTGAGGGAAGATCAGGTTGACCCAACCTCACATGTTAAGTAAATAGATACCAATTAAATTTGAAACCATCAACAAAATGTTTCAAAACAATGTCAGAACAATATTGTTAAGTATAATGTGGCTCTTGTGATAAATAATTATGCACGGTGGAAGGAAATGCATCAATTATGGTCCGTGGCCAACTCTTCCAACTTTCTTTCCAACTTTCAATATAAACATCTCACTGACTAATTAAGCTATTGTGCAGTATTGCTCCCTTACCATCAACGTTAACATAACGGTTTCCATCGATTGCCGAAGTTATTTCGTAATCAATTAAAGTATCCACGTTGTAAGTTTCGAAATAGACGACCATTTATATCTTGCAGATTACAAACATGCGACTGTTGAATCACATTCCGATGCAGACACTCTTTCAGTAAGAGTATGAGATCTAAAATACCAGCGTATGTCAGAAAGGTTGATTATGTACCCGTCTACCAATGCAATCCAGACTCGCAAGCTGGGTAATGTTCGTCGTTGGTTGGCTGTTAACGGATTGGACTTAGAATAATACGAACTGATTTAATGTACTAGGTCGCATCCGCCCTTATCATCAGCGTAGCATGGATTGATGGATGGAGTGGGTTAAGAAGCTCGATAAAATATAATCTGGGTGGCGTCGGTGGTCTTGACACAAAGAGAGAAAGAGAGAGAGAGAGATAGAGAGAGAGAAGGGTAGAGAGTGAGAGGTAGAGGTAGAGGGGTAGAGAGAGAGGGGAGAGGAGAGATAGATAGAGAGAGAGAGAGAAAGAGAGAGAGCGAGAGAGAGATGTAGAGTGATAGACTTAGAGAGGTAGAGAGAGAGGAGTAGGTAGAGGGAGAGAGAGGAGAGGGATGTAGAGAGAGAGAGAGAGAGAGAGAGGGGGGGGGAATGGAGAGAGAGCGTGTTTGTGTGCGGTAGAATTTAGGATAGTAATGAGGGATTGAGTCAACTATGGGAGTAACAAACGAATATAAATTGGGATGAGGAAGCCTGCAGTG
This sequence comes from Lepetodrilus schrolli, assembly GCA_032361225.1. NCBI lineage: Eukaryota > Metazoa > Mollusca > Gastropoda > Lepetellida > Lepetodrilidae > Lepetodrilus > Lepetodrilus schrolli. The sequence continues at coordinate 20,313 of JAUTBT010004669.1, read as the reverse complement.
CCATTACGTAGATATAACGGTGTGGATATTCCAAAGTTATAAGGAATTATGGTTTTTCACATCCCAGAAACCTATAAACTAGAAACCTAACGAATCACCCACCCCTATATGTCATTCCTGTATATGTATTTTTAATTATTTGTTGGCAAACTCAGCCTAGGGTGTTCAATATAAGGAACAACCTAGCAGAATCAAAGGGAATCACAGTTTACAAATTGTATTTATGCTACAGATCGGCTTGCCAGAATTCAGAATCAGAATTTATTGAGTGAGTGTGAAAGTTTTATCTGCCATGACTGTGAAATATACATAACCATTGCTTCGGCTGTTACAGATGGGCAGGTCTCCCTTGAAATGTGCATGTATGAACACGCAATATGATATACTCAGTATAATGAAGGATGACAACATAGCAATAAAAACACAAGTATTACGTCAAAATGCTTTTATCTAAAGAGGTTTTCGTGCACAATCTATTCTGTTAAATATGTGTAATACAATGGATGGTACTAGTATTATATGGCTGATATACACAGCCACCAGATATGATACTGAACAGCTGTACAAAAACCCAAGGATCAATATATCCTGACTCGGTTATTAAATATCAATCTACATGTATTTCCAACTTCATAAGTGAAACGCATCAAATAAAATATGACATTGTCGTTTTAAACATGCACTTAAAGAAATGGAAAGTATGGCAGTGGATTTCTTCATTGATTCATGCAGACTATCTTTCCTAGTATGATTCAATCCGAGACAGGATACATGTTAATTGTAATCTTAAACTATTAGTATAATATCGATAGTGTATGCCGTAATGTATCACCCAATACCGTCTGTTCGCAGTAGATATCGCTTTCAAATAAGTTCTACCATTGCGATGTCATACTGTAGATCTATATATCGCTTGACACAAGTATTTGATTGTTCAACCATTGCTATGATGTCACAGTGCAAATACACAGCAACCTAACGATTTGACTTCACAGTAAAATATTTTATGATGTGGCATTTGTCTTCTTTAATGGCTTTAAAATGATATTTGATGATAAATAGAATCTCACCCTCGTGTCTTGGAATATCAAATATATCAATACTCGTCGATGATACTTTCACAACTCGTGTTGATATATTTGATATTCCAATGCACGTGGGTGAGATTATCTCTATATATCATTAACAGATTATGAACGTTCAAAAGGCTAGCTTTGGCTGTAGTAGGCCTACTAGTATTCACGATAACATGTCCCTCCATCCACTCTATCTTCCTCCTTCCTTCCTTTCTTCATCCATTCCCTCTGTCTCCCTTTCCCATCCATCTTACTATTGTATCTCTCTTTCTCTTCTTGTCTCTACTCAGTTCCCTTTCCATTTCACCCTCCAATCCGTCGTTCTTAAATACTATAATATTTAATATTTTCTTTCTCACGTTCACCCCCCCCACTCTCTCTCTCTCTCTCTCTCTCTCTCTCCCAACTCCCCATTCTCTAACTTTCTCGGCGCCTCTATTGTCTTATTCTATGCTCCCCTATGTATTTTCATCTCATGTATACGTCATCTCATATAATATCTAATCCGTCTATATCTACTGGCGTCAACAACATTTAAACTAAGTAAACTAGCAGATACTGAACCCATTTAGGTTATCCCGCCACAGTTTGTAAATATTAATAGCGCAATCATATTCAGTTTCCGCCATACTTCAACGTGACGCAAACACTGTATACTTGTATCTGTATTTCTGTCGCCATCAATGATTGATTGTCTTTCGCAGTTGACGCAGATGATACAGTATGCTAGCACGAATCCCAAGTGATATATTCCCTGCGCAATAGTCTAGCTTTAATATGCCAGTCAGTCTTGTAATGTATCTTCACATATAAAGACATCACACGATGCCGTCGGCGTTAACCCACTTATATTTTCACTCCTTAAAGAACTTGTTTTAATCTGTAAGTGTGCATGGAAAACTGATTTCATCAAATAGAAATATCCGTACAGAAGACAATTTTCTGATTGGATGAAATGTACCGGTAGGGGCGCTCATCTCAATTCTTTGTACTAATTTACTTAAGCAAAATAACATATCAAATTTTCTCGACGTGAGCATGGGATTGAAGATTCATTTTTTTCCGCTTAAGAAAATTCTGTTTTATTCCGATGAGGATAACCCATTGAAATTGTTTACGGAATATATTTTACAGTTCTGCGTAAATATAATCAAATAACTCAATTGCGAACCAGCGCACTCGTGTCGTGGGTAATACTGTGGTTAAACATTCGAAAGCAATTTGCTGAACATGTACAGGCAATTACCCGGCTCATATGGTGCTTGATGAAACAACTAGCAATCTTCATAAGAACCCTAGCTTTCTTTCCAAGTGATTTAGCAAATCATGGGATATTGAGGACCAGATATTGTATCGTTTGGAACGTATAACCGGAATGCACCAATTAATTTTGTATAACAAAAATAACCTACTTTGACAATATTATTATCATTATTATGTTATATGACATCTTAACAGATTCTTGAGTGAAGTGTTATAATGTAACAAACTAACATGCCATAGTTCAAGATAGCGCATTAGAATCTGCAAGTCAGAACAAGTGTGTTACATTCCATGGTTGTCTATACATAATCAATACGGTACTTTAGTACTCAGTCAATCAGGTGTGTTTTGCTTTAAAAGATAATATTGATGTAAATATACTGAAAATACAATTGCAAGACAACCAAGAGAGGTTGATTCCATTCCTTAAGGGCAATTACAGCTGATGTTTCCATCAAGGCCTATATTTGTAAGGGCGAAGCGTGCGATTACTACGTACATTTTCGATGTGTTTTCCCGCTGGCGAGCAAACATACCTAGGCGTCCTAGGGAACAACTTTCGTTTACGCAGAATACCAGGTTTACAAAAATAGTGCTAAACTATTATTCTTCTTTTGGTATTTTATAAGTTACATAGTAACAGCTGAACATATATTTCTAGAAAATGTCTAATTGAACTTGAGTCAGTTTTGAGATGCAAATGTAATTTTATACAAATCATCTTGAGCTTCAAATATTGACGTACGACATCTTTCTTGAGAACGCAGTCGTTTCAAAGGTGTAGTATTATGTGCTCGTTAGAATAACTAGTTCACTAACGATTTGTAATGCGTGTATTTCATAACCGCTTCTACAAGATATAAATTTAATATTCCAGATACTATTACTAGTTATACAACAGAAACGTTTTCATTTGTGTCTCAATGGTGTACCGTTCCCTAGCTAACAGCAATTCCGAATACGGTATTTTACTATCATCTGATCATTAGTACTGTCGTAATATCTTCGAACGCATCCCTTAGTCAGTAATCCCAGTTAGTCAGTAATCGTACCCGGCGTATATTTAGACGTTACGGGGAGGGATAAGACTATTACAGAACCACAAACTCTGAAATAGAATTCATCGTTCTTCAACTCGTCGTTATGATAATGCTCTTGTAATGATCGCGTCCAAAGAAACTGCCGGGTTCTGCTACAAGCGATAGGAATTTCCTCAAAGGTGGAACTATCGTATGTTCAAGTAATCGTTACTTGAATCCAGGTTTTCTCTCTCGCTGCTAGCAATCCTGGAGAGGAATCATTGACAAATGTCGCCGCGTGCTCGACGGTGGATTAGTTTGGAGTGGCACGGCGGCGACGTCAGACGGCGTGAATGACTCTAACGAGGCCAAATTGACCGGCAAATTGATAGACTAACTGGACACTGCATGGCAAACAGTGGACCGGTAGTGACCATAGAGAATTGCTGAAGATCGACTGCAATTCAAGACCGGAATGCGGTATTGGGATAATATAATTAAGTAAATATGGGGCTGTGTGGATATGGGAAAGAGACGGGGGGACAATTGTTGGATTCGCATAGGATGTCAACACAGTAAGACAGTCATGCTTAATGCATTATCTAGTACGGATGGGTGTATGTGTAATTGACAGACAAATTCCATTTAGGATATGATTCACAATCTGTAAATTATCGCCCCTGGCGGAAGTACTTATGACTGCTGTCCGCCAGGGTCATCACTCGAGTTATGGCAGTAACAATGGTAATATGGAGGGGGAGGTGGGAGTGGGGGTGGCAGGGGTGGGAAGGGTGGCAGGGGTGGCAGGGGTGGGGTACATGATATGTTTCAATAAACTACATTATTGCCTATCTCAGACCATTAATTATGGTTCCATTATAAGTTAGATGCGTACATACATTCTAGCTCAACACATTTATTAATTTAATTTGGCATTGCAGTGTGCAACATATTGTATTTTTCATAGCCAAAATTAAAGAAATGGTAAGAGTGGATACCATGAAATATGACCTGTTTTAATTAATATGCAGGTAGTATTTTAGTAAGGTATTGCATTTCTCATAGTTAAAATTAGTATCCGGTGGTATGTTTAGGAGCATGCGTAATAACGTTCTAATCATTCAAATTAATTAACCATTAAGACGTCGCGAATTTCTACCCATAAAAATTAATAGACCATTTAGTAAATGTGTAATCAATCATGTTAACAGATAGAATTTCGAATATACGTCGTAATAAATTTAATTTGATTGAAGATCAATTTGTAACTGAAAAACTTCCATTTTAATGAACCCAGTGTTTAATGTATCTGGATTGATGAGGGCCATGTCAATCATCTGTTCACACGGCTGACCCTAACTCAATACATCCCCCGGGAGAAAGCAGGTGCTGCGATGTCTATTCGTCACAAAAGTCAAAGTTGTAAACAAAATTGAGTTTCCTAATTGCCGTAATGAAGTTTACAAATCAATTACTCTTAATGAACTGGAGTGTGGACACTTTCAAAGCCGGTCTTGTACGTAGAGTATACGGCACTAGAGCGTGCAGATGACTACCGGTGGTATCAGTCTGTTCTGTACAGTAAACACGCTCAGACACAAACACACGCGCGAGCGCACACAGCGACAGCATCGATTAGTCTGACTACCGGCGTGAATTAGTCTACATAGTGTGCAACTTAATGAGTCTCAACATGTCGGGGTGTAAATACTAATCTTGATTCAGAGAAGAGAATGTCGTGAACATTGAAAGTGATTCAAGTGAATGTTACTCTGGGGCATACTCTTATATACGAATTTTTGTAACTTGAATGTTTGGCCATTTTTCTGCCCAGAAATGACCTTACAAGCAGCAATGTACACACACTATACACCCTATGCTATCGTAGCATACGCTCGCACACTTATGATGGTGACAATACACACACCTTTCTACGCAACTAACCATGCCTTAATCGAAAATCGCATGCTAAAACAAATATTACAATTACGTGTTAACTCAATTAGCCGTCTTGTCGAAATCGAAAGTAAAAAAAATGTAGTAAAAACAAATAATATTTTGGTAATAGCTGATATACGTCAACTATGTCATAACGGATAATTACCAACACAATCAACTGCAGCCATAACATTCGAAAATGAACACATGAACACAGTTATTTATAATGTGATAGCAACGCAATTTGCGTTGTTGAGATCTAAGATCGTAACGCTGCCGTAGAGTTAGCAACTAAACGCCACAATAACGATCCATACTAATGCTTGTTACTATCCTCATTGCGATACCGTCGTATAACTTGCAGATCAACGTGCCACGAGAAACGATCTGATTGCTGTTAATGATTATTTATATGACCGAAGAAGACCACAGAAGCTTTGGGGTGAGAAACCTCAGAACTCGTCAGCTCGCGCGACATAAACGAGATTTTCCTTTGAAAATTAGCGCAGTCGTCGGAACGAAACTGTAATATAAATCGCTTGTAAAGTTTATATGAGATATGGCCGAGAACTACGACAATGAGAACCAAAGGCGTGTGTGGAAGTACATCCGTCAGTGTCGAAAGAGAATAATTATAGAGAATACTAAATGAGCTTCCTTGCGATCTAATTGTTATGAAACGAGTGAATGGTTAAAACACCTATGACATGGGTGATATCTCGTTGGTAGTTAATAATTTCAGTTATCGACCATGTCAACCAGATTGTATACATCAATATTAAAGATCCAGCGTCACTTGTTATGCTACAGCAGTTCTGGCAACTAATGTTTCAAATCCGGTTAAATTAATATGCAGTTTTGCTTTTCTTCGTCGAAGTAAATCTCGAGTTAGTGTCTTCGAGTTAAGATGTAGCTTACTATACAGCTTACTGGCAACATTCGTACCAAACCCGTTGTTTATACATGTAACATTCTTCAGTTAAGACTCGTTGTCTATCAGTTATACCTAGTGAAAACCCGTTAGGCTAATACACTTGTAGGTATACAAAGTTATTCATAGCATTGAATCCTACTAACGAATGCATTTGGGTGAATGTCAGGAAATTCGCCAAGCTTTTAGGAATCGTCCCCAGGGGGTTTAGTTTGCACTGCATGACACACAAAATTATATGGATTCAGAAGATGCACGATACACCGTCGACACCCTATATTGGTTGGCATATCAGCAAATCATATCTGTTACGCTATATGCGCTATAACGAGCCTTCCGTGCATTTTATTTGCTTTTTTTATTTAAAAAATATTTTTTTTGGTTTTCATTTGTATTTTCTCTCTCAGAATAACAGATGGCCAACCGCGACTTTCATTCATATTCTAATTGGGAACCAAATCTAACTACAGTATACCCAAACGCCACTCCAAAGCAAAGACGACGAATCGTTGTTGTCAGCGTTACCTCAGACATGACAGAATTAATGCTATATCTCTACCGCGCATTGATAAATTCTCAACGTCTTAACGTGTAGATTGTAGTAACTCCGTAGTCTGTAGTCTAACTTTCTTATCGCCGCTACCGTCGATTTCCCTATTTCCGTTGGTGCCTCCACTAAGCAAAGACTACCAGCTTCACTGTATTATCCGCACGTGCGTTTAGCACTCTAAAATGCCCCGTTATCTTCCCGTGCACGATTGCACGTCTAATGTATAGGATCCTTAATTTATCGTGGCGTTGTCTTTCTGCAAACAGTTGGTAGCTACTATGTCTTGTAACGAACAAATTTGTCGGACCACATGGTAATGAGGAGCATTTAGACATCTCTGAATACCATGCAACAGCTCCACTTTAATGGAGATGTATATTAGTATGTGTATGTATATTGGTTGGAAGTATTGGTTGGAAATATTGGTGGTCAATTCAGACTTATATATTACGTTCTTCTTCAAGAATGTGCCTTGTATTAACGGTCATGTTTCGCATTACAGACCACATGGTCAACAACTTCAGTCATAACTCAAAAGTACTTTCCTTATTCATATGGTAAACTTTAGGGTAACAAGTATGAACATATGCATACAAGACTTTAAAGAAAAAAGCACTTTATTATGTCATATATGTTTAATATATGTCGATTACTTTTTACACTAAACGGCTATAAACTGCTATTTTACATTAAACTTCAATACAGATATGTACTTTCCATGACATACAACACTATCATATTCTTTGCGTTGAAACTTTTCGAACAATTTCTATGTAACCTCTTTAATACTGGAAATACCTTTAATTGCCCTACAGAGGAGTGATCGTGAATAATCCAGCCTTAAAAAGATCAAGACACTGATCAATAGCATACATTTTACTGCATCGTGGTAGAAGCTAGAATACCTCACACATTCTGTCTGGTTTACGTACAAATTGCATTCATAGTATGGCGAGTGAGGGTGGGGGTAGGATGGACTAATTATTTCAGAGGTCAGAGATAGCTCGGTGATATTCTCAATGCTGAAACACAGCCACGTGTTAAAACAAGAATTACGATCCAGGGGCCAGGGTATCCTTTCACGAAGCTCTCTTATCCACTAAAGGCTTGCTCAGACGGGTCGATCAGTTGTACGACGAGTCTAGTTCGATTGACCGTACGAGTAGAACTTGTTCTAGTCATGCGATCTCGGTCGTTGTGAATCACATTGCATGTAACTCAGACGGTGCGGTTCGACGCATCGTTACAACCGACCGTTCGACCTTAACAGACCATAACACTGTCTTTGGCGATAGCTAAGCGAGCGCTATGATCTCTTAGCGGATAAGAGAGCTGTTCCACAGAACGATGGTAGTGGTACGAGAGTTGTAATTCCTATGCGCTAACACAGCGTTACGACTCGCATAGCGCTACGATTGATCTGTGGAATGGGGGCCAGTTCTGGGGCATATAAACCCTAAGATCAAGCTTGATAAATGTACGCATCCCCGAGAACCATCCCCATGGGATGCTGGTCTACATCGCAAAGAATTTACGGGTCCCCATGGTAGGATTCGAACTCGAGTATTTTATTAGGTAACCTTTATCACGGCCACGTATTTTATCACACATGTGGCCATTCCTGATGATTCAGACGTCTTGCTATATATGTTCTGTGATCAATTCCGTCGCTTTCAGAGATTCTAATAGTTAACGTCCTTTCCCAAGATGCTTCCTCTTTTTTCAAGATTAAAGTCTAGATATACACAGGTGTAATGGCGAACAACATTATCTTAATTATTAGGGACATTTATATTCGTACGTTCACATATAGATATATCCAAGCCGGTAGACATGATGTCTATGAGTTAATCACTGGTTTGTTCGGACCCCAGCATGAGGCATCTGAGATTGCCTCAAAGTATATCAGAATAATTATTGGATAATTACATCATTTGACGTATCAAGTGAAGGAAGGTAAAGGTGGTCAATGCAAACAAGAACACACTAATTCTGCGTTGTCATACGACACACGGCATCGCTGTCGGAGATCCACAACTCGAGTCTAGCGTCCCACCCTTTCATCCACTCGCCATAGTTATTTTATATAAAGGTCGTAAAATCAGCACGGTGCCATTCCTTCAAACGCTGACCAGTATGTCTAGGAGGGGGTTGTTGGGGGGGAGGGGGGGGGGGAAGACGTAAGTACGATTATCTTCAAGTAGGCCTGTAAGGACCCCAGATACTACAGAAGTCAACGCATCAAGACTCTTTGTTATTCGATACTTCTGACATTTGCTTAAGTTTCCTGCTAGCCATGTAAGACAATATCATTGGCATTAGACGTTGTCGATGCTTTGAAAAGTAGATAATTAGAGATTTGTATTAAGAAAATGGGTTCGAATTTTAATGCGTACCTAGTCGAAATTTGATCATAGATGTCGCAATTTTGTTAGTTATCTCCTCCAAAGACTGTTGTTTATCTAAATATACACGTGTGTGGTTTATGCAATAAGTAACGTATTCGTCCAAATCGAATTCCTTGCGCGAGTTAAATTACGCATGAAACAATATAGAGAATACTAAACGAGCTTCCGTGTGATACATTTTTTTATGAGATGAGTGAATGTTTTTGGTATTTGACGAGCGAAAGCGAGTCAGATAACAAAACATTCACGAGTTTTTATTTATTTATTTTCATAGTATTTAATTTATTACACTATCAACCTTGACATGCAAATGACCACCTGATTAACTTCATTTTCCATCAGTTTAGACTATAGAGCACGCCCATGAATACAAGAGTACAAAGGCTAGACACACGTCGACGTTTCATTGCGTATTCACAAATATATGTTCCCTTGGATTCAAGAGAATGGTGAATTCAAACTTATTTTAATAACATTAAATTGTGATAGTGTTCATCAAGTCTATTAAAACTTGAACATGACCAAAGGGAGATAACTCCGATACTCTGTCTTTGCACACACACGCTTGCCTGGCTATGAACATCAGTTGATGAACAGCTGATGACTAACGAATAAACCTGAGTGTGCAAAAACAGAGTATCTGAGTGATCGCTAAATTAAAGCTTCCGGTTCGCGGACACACAGGCCCCTATCGTTGGTTTACCGAGTGGAGTCTGACATCTAAATTTAATCTTCTGAAGATGTCCGTCTTCGATGAAGTTGAAGGTCCGACATCGTGCTCCGATTGAACGTTCAGCATGTCTTCGTTCTTCCACAGACATGTGGCACGTGCACCAATGCAGATTCGGCGGTTGTAGATGTTCATATTCTGACAGGAAGAAGTGGTTTCGGCATCGGGTAATGAAGATTACCAATTTGATAGCGTCCCTTTTAGACCTGGTGTCTTTATTACGGTTCGCGTGAACCACGTTTTTACTCGCCTGTATTAACACCGGTTCATATATGCTGCGTATCTACAACAACTGCGCTGTCTTTTGGCAGAGACAAGGCTTAAGTTAAACAGTCTTGCCCGAGAGTAATAAAGTGTGTGTCCTCATTAAGAAATACTGGGGACAGAGGATGCTGATGCAATATACAGAATTGGTACAGTATTAGGTACCTAAAACCGACGAGTGCGACGCTCTTTATGTATACATGTAACAGGAGGCATTAGGAATTACGATTGCATATCATTTCTCTAAATATCTATATTTGTTAACTAAAATCTCAGATAGCTAACTGAGTATATATTTTCGTCAGTGAAGACGATATCCATCGACGAGGAAAATAATACAGTGCATGCATTAAAACGTGGATATTTCTTAATATGGATGAACGTATGAAAAAAAGAAGATTTAATAACCTAACATATTGTTTAATAGTATGGAAGTCAATCGTATGTGAATGATTAACATATATACGAGAGTGGGATATTTAAGAGATTCTGACCATATGCCATGTATATTTCTTACATAATAATTAATCATGTATATTGTTTCTCTGTTAGTTTAAGTTTCTGTTGTATTTTGAAATAAACATTTTACCCATCGTTTGATATTTCGTAATGAGTTTGTTTTACATTGAAATCTTATTAATAGAGGGAGTGTATATTTTCAAAGGAATGCAATAACACTTGTCCGTGAAGGAGAACACTTTCAACCGAACACAATATATAATAGGAGATGTTCATAGCAGTTTGCGTTCGGTCAGAATATAGGAGATTTATTTGTACCACGTTGTACCTTAAATGAAGGAATTGGATATTCCTAAGCGATCTATATACATTGCAATAGACAACGTTATATATGGCTATTAACATTGCCTCTCAGTAACGTTGATTCCTTCTTTTTCTTTCAAATACAATACGCATAAATTGATCATTGTGAAAGATATAACACCAAAATCGTGGTTTGACGTTTTCATAGAAATTCTAAATGTTAAATCAGTTACTACCTCAATGAAATGTTTGGTAATAATACAGAATATTTCTAAAAGTGGGAAAATGAGGCAGTTGAACTAAATCATTATCTGAAATATAATCTAAACAAAAGAATGACTATAATTATTGTTATTTTCTACGATATACGAAGGTAATTAATGATTTATATGAAATGCTTGATGTCGTCTTCATGCCATACTTTTAAACTGTACTCCTACTACAATAAATAGGCAACGGCTTATATCCCAGGGGAATGGGTAATAGAATCCTAGTTCAAAATATCATAAACACAATTAAACCAGTTGTTGGTATGCGAACGTTAATGATACCATTGGCAATATATCGCGTTGGTCAACCAATACCACGAAGTGGAAAACAAATTGAATTAATTTACTGCCAGACATTTGATTATTTTATATAAAGGATATTATTCATTGCCAGTAACTACGAGTATATATGCTCATGTTTATAGCACACAAACCGAACCATCTTTTGAAATAAAAATGTCTTAGTTTCGAGTATTCTAGTCCGGTAACGGACAGGTGAAACAAACCATGCGTCTAAATAACGTCGAATTCTCGCCCAAATTAGATTGGGATGTCTTGGTATACAGTGATATGTTGCGCATCATGGGAACACGTGACATTAACGTCAAACTTATCCTACCTGGTCCCAGAGGGTTTCAATAATGTTTTATTTGCCTAAAGGTTAGTTGGTAACGTTGGAAAGGTCTAGATCTATATTCCTATAGTATTTATTGAAATGCATTTCTTACAAAAACCATATGATGCATTAATTAATTTTTATGTTTGCAGAAGGTAGTTTCAATGTGAACATGCCAAAATAAGACCGACGTGAGGAATAATTAGGAATAAATGCATTTGATGTCACTGAATCGACAGTGTCTGCTGCAGAGGTATACATTCAAATGGAAGCCGCATTACTAGCATAGAGCTAAATGCAGCCGTTCTCCTAAATCTCAATTTTCAAATAGTGTTTGCTAAGAAAAGGTTTAGTAACAAGGAGGAACCTAAATGCTATCAAATCCTTTCCGTATTCAATACTGTAGGCTCTAACCTCGCATAGCCAATAGTATTAGCACTTGCATTTTCAAAAAGGCCTTTATTGTCCTTGCGGAAGAATGATACTTTCTACGGTGAGTAAAGCACTGTGTCGATCACATTTAATGCTTGAGTTTAAGAATCAATTTATCGACATTCCGAATCACCCCATATAACCATTTAAATCGTGGAAATTTATAACGCTTTATTTGAATATGGCGGATGTATTCTTATTTTATTAAACAGTAAATTACTCAATACAACAGATTACAGATTACCGATCTATCTCTCGTGTAATTGATGTAATAATTACAATTCCACGTTAATTTAGCGTCTGGACGTACAACTTTAATTTCACGGAGGGAATGATTCCCAGTGCGTCCTCGTAACTCATTATCCCTTATTATACAGGCTGATAATGATGCATCACTCTTAATTCTAAATCACGTAGATCTACGTAGGCCTATGTATCTCTATATCAATATTGATTCGATCTATGCTAGTTTGTTTCTTAGAACTGTGTGAATCGAACATTCTGATCGTCCTCAGGCCCTTTAATTTTGGCCTACTCAGAAAGAAAAAAAGCCACTTGTAACGTTGTCTGAAGCTGAACTGAGAGGACAGTCGATAAACTAATTGATCACAGATTCCTCCAGCGGGAAAAGACCGGAAATCTCACTGGGATGCCACTGCGATCTCTCACGATGTCATGATGTCACCTTTACTACCAACTACTTGGCAGTGTCATGTCACAATTAATATAACTGTAAAAACAAATTAATTGATAAATTACACTTGGTCCATTATTTTCTTTTAATTTTCTTATATGGTATAATCAATTGACTACAATAATGCAATGGGTTGTCGAGTATCCCATGTGATGTATCAAAGGGAATTTGTACGGCTAATGAGCAGGGAAAGTATATACATACTAGTATATGTAAAGAAGAAAACAACTTGCATGATTTACGATTTTGTTGTTAATCGTTACTGTTACTATTATCAGAGGGCAACTATTTTTAATACGCATATGACAATTACCAGCCCAGCTCACTCCAGCCACGTATACAATGCACATTATGCCTTTCAGATATAAATAATATGTAGTTTAGTATTTAAAATAGTTGCCCTATGATACAATGTTTAACATTCTAATTGACTAACATCAAATAACAAACAAAACGTCGATGCTTTTCCCAGATGTTAGTCAATGGGAATTAAATTCATAATGTCCGGCATATGACCATTTCATCTGGCTACATTGAAACCAAAATTAGAATGGCAATGATGTATAGTATATTTTGAATGTAAATTGAATCAGCATTACATGTATATGACGTGGATGTGTTGAGCTCTAACATAAAACATATTCATTGGTTACAACAACCGTTAGACTTTCTAAATATGTATAGCAAAAATATTGACAAAATGTTTATTCTAGTAGTTGTAATGACAATTTAGTAGACATCCCATTTTGTTATCGTCAATCACTCCCCCTCTCTCTCTCCCCCCTCTCTCTCTCTCTCTCTCTCTCTTCCTTTCTCTTTCTCTCTCTCCCCCCTCTTTCTCTCTCCCTCTCTTTCTCTTTCTTTCTCTCTCACCCCCTCTCTCTTTCTCCCTCTCTTTCTCTCTCCCCTCTTTCTCCCTCTCCCTCTCTTTATCTTTCTCTCCCCCTCTCTCTCTCCCTCTTTCTCGTTCTCTCTTTTTCTTTCTCTCCCCCCCTCTCTCTCTCTCTCTCTCTCTCTCTCTCTCACACACACACACCTCCTCTCCTCCCTCTCTTCATCTCTCACGTAGACATTAAAATTATTCAGTAGTCGTGACACAAGTAATAGGAACACTTCATACGGCATGCTCACGTCACTGTCGCCTATACATTGTCTTATCACTCTCATGCCATATGGAACTAACTGTCATCGAATTCGTACTCGTCATGCAATCTCACGTACCTCGTAACGATGTCAAGCCTCCGATCCTTCTTAACTTCACTGTATTTGACGCCCTTTTAATGACAATTTCACGTGTACAACGTTGACCGAGCTCTATCTTAAACATTCTATGACTATGCAATGGCGTGCTGAATAGAACTCGAACTAATGTGTTTTTTCAACCGTTATTGTTAAAGATTCTTGAACCAGGTTGTTTTTATGTATTATAAAACAAATAGTGAGGGATGTAGTGTTAATTTCAAACAATGATGTATTACTTGAAAAGCGTTTGAAGGGAAATAGTATGCTCATACCACTACATTATTACCCCGGTAAATGGATATGTGTACCCTTAATTCCTTCTCATGCAACTAAGCCACTTGCCTAAGGTGATCATGAGATCACAAGTTTTTCAGCCTGTGATTCAGGGTGGGGCAGGAACGAATCCTAGAATCGGTCACCCATCTACGAACCAGCCGAGCTCGAACGTGCTTCACTTTAAAGGCCAACGCACACGGCAAGCAAAAAAAGTGTTTAGCTAAACAAAAACGTATTTACGGTGATTTTGTTTGCCATGTGTGCTTCATGTTTCGATAAACGTAAAAGAGCTGGTGACCGCGCACGTCCTAAACAGTCAACGCACACGGCAAACAAAATCACCGAAAACACGTTTTTGTTTAGCTAAACACGTTTCTAGTGTGCGTTAGGCTTAAGTTTTCTTCTGTAGATACCAGGAAATCGTATTTCATTATGCATTTCCAAGAGCGTGCCTCCATCGGAACCAGTAGATAACTAATAACGGCACAGAACATCGACACGAGCTATTCATGCATATTATAGTATATTAAAGAGGCAAGATCATGCTTGCATAAGGAATAATGGTCATTATCGGGGTTATTACATATTCTGAAAGAAGCATTTCCCCCCGATTTTTTTCTGATTTTTTATCAGCGAGAAATATATATATATTTCCTACTAAAATACACCTACATCCCAAAAGGGCGGCCGCGTCGGAAATTGTGGCGTCATGTATTTCTCAAATTCTGTGTACATAGATCCCCCTCACAGAAACCAAGATATGCATTCACATTGGTAGTGTGTTTTTCTACCAGCTGGGTAAATTACCGCTTAAGAACAACAATTGAGCTCACTACATTACAGTATCTCTCTGGTTAATGGATGTGGTTCCGCGACAGAGAATAATATTGACAGCAGTGATTTTCTTTCTAGGTGTTTGACGTGAGCTGTTGATTTCTTGATCGACGTGCATGATGAAAGAAACTACATCTTACCACTCCGAGTTTGAGTTTTATCTGTGATAGGGCAGTAAACGGTTCCATAAAACATACCTGACACTCGCCTATGCTGGACTGCATCGGACTCGAGTTTGTCCCCTCTCCGACGTCCGCGCGATAGTCTATATTTAGATCAGAGCATTGTTGGGAAAGACCTCCTTTGCATTGGCGATACAGTGTCTTTCACTTTGGATATGTTTTTTCTTCTTCAGATTTCTTTTATTAACTATTAATAATATTTCGAAAAATAAAAGAAATAGTTTTAAAATATATAAAATACTTTCAAGTATGATCTTGCCTCTTTAATATTATTTAGAAAACACCATAAAATTCTTGCAACTATTATCTTGGCTCTTTTAATATTAACATGAAGGATATTTCTTTCAAAAATATACAGAATGAGACACCCCTGCAAATGGTTTTAGATCTGCCACTGCGAACTATCGCCTATCGGATTATTGCAATAATATTAAACCCCCATGTCTGCATCTGAATGTATCAATAGTGTTCTAGAGGGGCATGCCACTCGGGTCTACAGTCCATGGACTTGCTACGCCCCACAGACAGCACCCTTCCTGGCAGCCTGCCAACAATAACGCTTGATCAGGCAATACAAGTCTGGAAAATTATTTATGATCGTAATGCTTTTGTCTATCATGCTTTACATTCTGCTCAATACAGTACAATACATTACCTTCCTGTCTAACCAATTATATTAAATTGTCAATTTTTCAGAGGGAATGTATCTCCATCCACGTTGGCCAGGCCGGTGTCCAGATGGGCAATGCCTGCTGGGAGTTGTACTGTCTGGAGCACGGTATCCAGCCTGATGGTCAGATGCCCTCGGAAAAGACCGTCGGAGGTGGTGACGACTCCTTCAACACCTTCTTCAGCGAGACTGGAGCAGGGAAACACGTGCCAAGGGCGGTCTTTGTGGACCTTGAGCCAACAGTCGTAGGTTAGTAAACGTTTCTCCTTCACTTTATGGTGCCATTCTTCTGAAACTTTCTATAGAACTAACCCGTTGTGAAAGTTGAGTGTACAACGACTAATGAATGTGGAATGTGAAAAATAGCCTTATCAGGTGGGCAGTTTCTATTGTATCACTATTCTGTATTATTGGATCAAATAATATATGGGCTATAAGGTTAATTCAACAAATTGCATATTTTGTGTTTCAGATGAGGTACGAACTGGAAGCTATCGCCAGCTGTTCCACCCTGAGCAGCTGATCACTGGTAAAGAGGACGCCGCCAACAACTACGCAAGAGGTCACTACACCATCGGCAAGGAAATCGTCGACCTCGTCCTGGACAGGATCAGGAAGTTGGCCGACCAGTGCACTGGACTCCAGGGCTTCCTCATATTCCACAGCTTCGGCGGCGGCACCGGTTCAGGATTCACCTCACTGTTGATGGAGAGGCTGTCCGTGGACTACGGCAAGAAGTCCAAGCTGGAGTTCTCCATCTACCCAGCACCTCAAGTTGCAACAGCCGTGGTCGAACCCTACAACTCAATTCTGACCACCCACACCACCCTGGAGCACTCCGACTGCGCCTTCATGGTCGACAACGAGGCCATCTACGACATCTGCAGGCGTAACCTTGACATCGACCGTCCTTCGTACACAAATCTGAACCGTCTGATAGGTCAGATTGTCAGCTCCATCACTGCCTCCCTACGTTTTGATGGTGCACTAAATGTAGATCTGACCGAGTTCCAGACAAACTTGGTGCCCTACCCACGTATCCACTTCCCTTTGGCTACCTATGCTCCAGTGATTTCTGCTGAGAAGGCATACCATGAACAGTTGTCTGTTGCCGAGATCACTAATGCCTGTTTTGAACCAACAAATCAATTGGTGAAGTGTGACCCACGTCACGGCAAGTACATGGCCTGCTGTATGCTGTACCGTGGTGATGTCGTCCCCAAGGATGTCAACGCTGCCATCGCCACCATCAAGACCAAGAGAACCATCCAGTTCGTGGACTGGTGTCCCACTGGCTTCAAGGTGGGCATCAACTACCAGCCACCCACTGTCGTCCCTGGTGGAGATCTGGCCAAGGTCCAGAGAGCTGTCTGCATGTTGAGCAACACCACCGCCATCGCCGAAGCCTGGGCTCGTCTTGACCACAAATTCGATCTGATGTACGCCAAGCGTGCCTTCGTCCACTGGTACGTGGGTGAGGGTATGGAGGAGGGAGAGTTCATCGAGGCCAGAGAGGACTTGGCTGGAGAAGGACTACGAGGAGGTCGGATTCGACTCCGTCGATGCTGATGGAGAAGAGGAAGGGGATGAATATTAAATGTTCAGCAAAGCTAATATTGACGCTAACATCCTCTTATTGATGGAAGCATTTCTTTCGGACTCGTGTAAATGATCATGTTCACGGTGCCATTTGATCATTTGTAGATACCTCTTGTAGCATTATGTATGATGTAAAGCTGTTCGTGTCAGTGAAATCAAATCGCATGTTCAATATGTTCGAATTATCAAACATTATGTATCATTATTTGAAAACTACTTTTTGTAACGTAACACACATACATGTTTAAATAAATGCTCTCCTAACTTATATAGGTTTCGCAGTTTGTTATCATAATGCTATTTCTTTTTGTCTGGTGAAATGATACTTAAGCATCCTTTCCATGAACCATACGTATCTACAACGAGACCATACCGCTCCCTTACGTGTCTTGGTCGATATTATACAAGACCGCTTACGATTCGACCATGCCTGACAAAGATCCTGATAAATGTAGGGCTCCACGACGAATCTTTGATCAATTCCGTAGTAATTTGTCATAAGTCATGAACAACTGTTAACATGTACTATTACTGACTAGTGTAAACAATACAGAGTATCCATGCTAGTGAAATATGTACACAACATAAGGATTGGTTTCCTATGCATGCACATATAAAACACTTGTGTCGGTGGGCGTATACTATTATATAAAAGGCAACGTCAACTGTTCTCGTAAATGTATAGCATCATTAGATATTCACTCACGGACGTACAGTACGTACATATGCATTAAGACACGTACATAAACTAAGTACACCACACTCCGCCTCCCAATTGGAATCATGGCTTACGTTGGAATGGTATTCCTGTACGTGTTGCTTCCCGTCCAGAGCCTGATAATGCCAATGACCAAACTGGATGGTAACGCTGACATTGCAAGCATTATTAGTCACATTACTTTGCTGGAGCAGGTGGCTGGTGCAGAACGAAAGGCAAACGCGGAAGAGTTGATAGTAATGAAGACACAGCTTAAGACGATACAAATTGAATTGAACAACGTCCACGCAGATTTACGATCGGCTCAAAGAGATATTGGCAGGACTTGAGTATATACGCAATAATTTGAATCAGGTTAAAGCAGATCTCAAGGCAGCACAATCTGGATTAGCTGTGTTAGGATTCCAGGTGAACCTAGCAAGACCCTCTAATACTACTCGGGGCTTAGTGTTAGAAATTACCAAGTTGAAAAGCGATGTCATTTCATTACAATCACAGTGTCACTGGAACGCAACTACTAGCAGTGTATCTTCAGATCACAGCGATATATTAACGTTAAAAGCGGACGTGTCTAATATGCAGCAAGAAATACTTTCTCTTCTTTCAAGTTACAACTCAACACAGCAGTTACATCAGAACACAGGTAAGAATGTCAATATACTTAGTATGTTGACAAAAACCATTATTTATTAAATGCTGCTAATTAGTAAGAGTGACAGAGTATTCCACAATGAATAGAAACACATTGTTTAGAAATATACACATGATTTAAAGTGCATGTTTTATAGGTGATTGCAATTTTTCTCTTTGAAGGTGGCGCCACGTATGTAAGATGGGGACAACGTCCTGTCCATCAGACAATAACTTGATCTATGAAGGTATGTGTTATAAATGGACATTGTGCTTCCAGCTGAGTGCTAAAATAGCATTCGGCCTTTGCTTGTACAATGCAAAACCATGTCTATTATACATATATATATATATACACCTTTATAGAAAAGCACGCATTTTTTCGTTTCTAACATGAATATGAAAATATCAACAGCCAACAACATCACAGATTCCTTAATGTTGTTGTAAATCCTCTATCAGGGCCGAAAACTGACCTCATCGTGCTTTGGCAACCCAGGATATCTCGCATTTTATCTTCACTAATATCATGTTAAAAAGAATATTCCGAAAATATAATAGCATTATCCTGCAGATAACCAAGTAGGGATGATGCTACGGATGCTACATGCAGCACACATTAAACATTACATACTTTCAGGCTATGCAAGTGGAACATACTATGACAACAAAGCATCTGCAGCAACTATTCTGTGCCTACCCATTGATCCGATCTATGCTGTGCACGACGATGCACACCATGGATACAGCGATATATATGGGATCGAATACGAGTATACTAATGCGGGTATACCATCATTCCAGGACTTGCACAATGAAGACATGCCATGTGCAGTGTGCCAGAACCAAGCCAAAAGTCGCTCCATGATGATACCAGCCAGGAACCAGTGTTATGCTGGGTGGACTCTGGAGTACTGGGGCTATCTGCTGGGTCCTCGTCATGACTATGCATCTGGAGAGTCAACCACAGTCAACCACAGTCAACCACAGTCAACCACAGTCAACCACAGTCAACCACAGTCAACCACAGGCCACCAGAGGCGGACACGCCGACACCGATGGACAAGTAATGTACTTAGTGGAGTCAACATGCGGAGTATTACCATGTCCTCCCTACCATGCAAACTGGGAGGTCAGTAGTGGTATAAAGAGGGCCCCCAGCGCACCCCTTCTGCGCATGCGCAACTATGACGTCATTACCTCATTTGCA
>JAUTBT010004658.1:0-27107 GCA_032361225.1 Lepetodrilus schrolli | reverse complement strand
CCACAAGTTTTTCAGCCTGTGATTCAGTGTGGGGCAGGAACGAATCCTAGATACGATCAGGTTCTCGGTCACCCATCTACGAACCAGCCGAGCTCGAACGTGCTTCACTTTAACCCGAGCGGGACCATGTGCCACCATGTCTGCTTGCGCGTGCGTACATGCATGTGTGCGTATTTGTGTGTGAGGTGGATTTGTGTTTTGGAAGGACGTATTAATTGTGGTTGTTGTGGGGTTTGGTGGTGGGAAGTGGAGAAGGTGAATGTGCTATATGGGCAAGGTGACATATTTGTGTTGGGTGAGGTGGGGTGAGGTAGGTGAGGTGGGGTGAGGTCACCTAGACTTGTATGCTTGGTGGGTCGAGTGGTCGGAATGTCGGCACCAATGTTGCACAAAGTATTACACAATTATCATATAAGAGAAAGATTAAATGCAATGTAGGCCAACTTTTCGTTTCATTCAGAATTTATCAGAGAATAAGCTTGGCAGAGAAGGTGCTCGACTGATCAGCATTGTATTAATGAGCGAGTCGCGTCTCGCTTCACTGAACCTGTCAGGTATGTCGAAACCAAATACAAATTGAAATCAAAACCTCAAATGGAGTTATATTAATGTGGAAACGTGCTCAACACTTAATTAAATATTTATAGGTATTATGTTAAGTATTCAGAATGCCATTTCTGGTGACCACTAAAAGTATTTTCATTAATTTATTAGTAGTGTACCGAACATTTCGTTAAATATTTCCCAATAGCAATTTTTACATTGAGTGTGTGTTTCTGTATTCTGTAGGAAATCGACTGGGAAATAAAGGCGTAAAAGCCATAGTCAACGGTCTACAGGTAAACCAATACTTTCATTTTTAAAAAGACCGAATTCATAATTTGTATTTCCACAATGAAAATGGTAGCATGGTTGACGGCACCTGTAAATGGTACGAATTATACAAATGTAAAAACATAAATTATAATAATAATATTAATAATAATAATAATTTTTAAAATAAAAAATGAATACCAAACAAAGCCACATGTTATCAATGTTCATGAAAGTAATCCCCGAATGCATATGTGGCTACGGCACATTGATCATTGCTGTTTAAAAACCTATACTGTAGGCCTACTATTATTAATATTAATAGTTGTGTCTTTATTAGACCAATGTATTCCTGAAGGAGCTAAATCTGTCTCACAACGAAATCGGAGAACACGGAATTACGTACCTGAGTCCATTCCTCGGTGAGTAGCACCACTTCCGGGTTGACGTGCGCAAACACACTTCCGGTTCTACATTAGTCATTAGTACACATACTTCCGTTTTGACATTTGACATGATAAAACGCATTTCCTGTCCGACAATAATAAATGTACTTATGGTCCGATATGAGTAAATAAACTTTCAGTCCGACAATAGTAACCACGCTTCCTGTCTGATACTATGGCGTAAAACCTTGATCTAGACTAGGCAGAAATTAACAATTAACAATAACGCATACAACTTAATTGTAGATATGTTTAAACTTATTATTATTACAAACTATATTGACGGTAACCACTTTCTATGATCGACAGCTAACAACGTGACCCTTGACCTCATTGACCTGTCATGGAACCACATCCGGAAATACAGCGCCGTCTCTCTGGGTAGAGCTGTGCAGGTGGGTTCCCGCTGTGCGACATTCCATTCAGCTGTATCCCTGCATATCCTTAAGATTTCCACGTTGGGACCACCGGTCACGTGCAAAGAAGCCTACTGTATGCTTTGTGTTGTTGAATAATACACCACATAGCATGGTTTAGGACCCACTTTATTAACTCTCTCCGTGCTGACGGCAGCCAGAGATGCCATAAGAGCAGTGCCTGTTCCTAATTCAGCATGGGTTAAGCATACCGGAAGTCATCATGTAACCCAGTGATTCTTGAAGAGCTGAGGATCGTGCGGTTAACAATCTTCCAGAAGAGGAATAGCTATCTTCCGACTGTTCGATGAGCACTCTTATGTTTTCGGAAGACCTATATTTTCCAGATATCCAGTGGAATACGAGCGCTATCTTCAGAACGTCTTCAGTAGAGTGAAATCGCACCTTCGTCGGGAATCGACGTTACTTTAAGAAGACGATTTAACACACCTTCTTTTTTTTTACAATCTATTTAGTTTTCCGTTATATCTAGGTCCAGTACTTATTTTTTTCTTTCTTCAATTAAAACTGTTCTTTATTGATCTTTGCTTGTTTGTTTGATAGATCTGACTTCCCCGCTATGCTTTCAGCAAAACCAGCAACTGCGAGTATTCCGGATGTCAATGAACGGTCTGCACGTAGACGGCGCACGCGCATTCGGAGAGGCGCTGGAGGATAACACGACCTTGACAGAGCTGGACATCCGGGCATGTAGGGTGCCTCGAGCAGGCGCCAGGGCCTTGGCAGATGGGCTGTCGTGTAACCGGGAACTCACGTGTCTTAAGGTTCGCTAACAACCCGCGTCATGCCTTGATGTAATGTTCAAGAGAGCGAATGGCATGGAAAACATTTGTTCTAATATTGAGCATATTGATATAGAGTTCACCTGAAAGCCATGGTCCATTGCCTACTTACATCATTGACCAATGGTAAGCAGGAAACGGCCAATTGTTCTACCACTGAAGTCCAACGGTTATTTTTAATATTATGATAGAAACCTTGGTATCGTTTCACGAAGCTCTTTTATCTACAACGAGACCATATAGCACTCTCGTAGTGATCTCTAATACATGGGGGCCGTGCACTTACGAGAGCGTTATGGTCTAATTGTAGATAAGAGAGCTTCCTGAAACGATACCCTTGTACAAGTTGGAGATGTTTCATATCCACAATATATAATAACTAAGTCAAATACTTTTGCATGGAAGACGATCAATTGCTTAACGAAGACACTACACTACGTTGCTGTTCCTAGTGATAGAGGACACCAAATACACAAGATATGAACAAATTATCCGTTTAGATTAAACGAATATCTTTATTTATTTTTCTCTCCCATGCAGATAGGCTTCAACCCTCTGACGGCCGCGGGTACAGACGACATCATCAGCGCAGTGGAGGAGAGAGACAATGCTGAAGGTCTACATGTTGACCTAGAGGTGCGCATGCGCAGTACCAGAAACTAACACAATCTTTTCCATAGTACACGGCTTTAGTGTAAATGTTCTAACTCAAAATGCTATCTTAATTCTGCTAAATTAGGAATGTTTACATGTTGTTCCTCGATATAATAAGGCCTACATCCTCTGAAACTCGCGACAGTCAAAACAAGCAGTTTATTTCTTAAAACATACAATACAATAAATATAACATATCTGTAATTACAATTATTAGAACGTAGCCTATTTCGATATGTTATCGCATGCTTATAAGGACTATTGAAATAGTAATAATCCATAGAAGTCTGTATATATCGTACTGGCCTGTATTAGGCTGTGTGGATATTGAATATGTACATGTATTACTCTTTGGTCCTACCTGTTCTGACTATTATTCAGGACAACATGTATATAGCCAGTCTTCATTCAATATTGAGTAAACCTATCGTTTCCAATGTCAATCCTCACAGCGGCATTCACTCATATTTAGCTGATGAAGCTGTCCTATTGCATGCATGCCTAACAGTACAGTAATTGATTACCAGTATGTCGTGCCCCATACGTCCGATACCTTCTGTTCATTTTATTAAGGGGATCTACATCAGTCAAGAGTTCGAGTCCCGAGTGATAGAGCTGATGGACGACAGGAAGGTTAACATCGTTTATACCCTAGAGCCATCACGAAGGGGGCGAACACGTGACCTTATTTCCAACTACATCCAATCACTGGTGGTCCTTATGAAGACCATGAACATTGACGTCAATTCCGTTTTCTCGGAGTGTGAGGAAGATAACTTGTTGGTATCGGCCGAGGATGTAATCCGACGAGTGATGGTACAGTAGCAGCAATAGTAATAATAATAACAATAATAGTAATCATAATAATAATAATAGTAATGTCCATTTGTAATACGCCAAACTGACAGTTTCTATACTTAAAAAAAAGTACGGGCAAGGAGCCTTCTTGGACATATTAATTCAGCTTTATATAATATTAACAACGAAGAATTTCAAAACGTTTTCTGGGTCCAGGTACTCATCAAGAACTCAAGATTGTTGAAGCCGAGTTCCAAATTTAGTAGAAAGCTTCCCTACAAAATTTCTGCGGGCCCTTAGTTTTAATTTGTTGAGTATATTTATTTAGATTTCCAGATTTTTGTTAAGACAACATTCAGCTTCAATCGTTATCAATTCTGCTTCAATCGAGATTATAATGTTCTTTAGACACCATTGATATCAATTTTATTAGGATATTGTCAGTTTAATCCTCATACAAAGTAAACCTAATTTGTGTATCGTCGTTTCAGAAATTCAACCCCATACGTACCAATAGAATTTACCAGGCTAGACTCAACCATTATATATACTCCAATGGTAATCGACGGTTCTTCGTAAGGTATGTTCTTAGACCTGTATCCATATATAAGTACCGACGAAATAATTGCTTTTAAAGTACCCGTTGGGCTCTTCGCGGTCTGTATGTGGGAGGTGTGCAAGCATATGCCGATGTCGTTTGGTTCGTTTACCGACCTTGGTGAAAAACCTATTTCTGCCCACAGTGAAGTGATACCATTGGTTCGAGGACGGATATCGACGAGCACGTCACAATAGAAATGCTTTTCCACAGTTAAAAACGCAAAGTGTCTCCAATGCTACTTTGTCACAGCAAGGTGGAGCAGTATTCCCTAAATTACGCACGATTCTTTAAACCACGAACTGAAATACTTGATATTTGGAAAATGTTTTATCAGCACAAGTTGTTTAATCTTCTCACCCTCTTGCAATCATTTCCTCCAGAGACTGGGTCCTGTCTGTGCAGTATCACGGGTATCAGCAAAGCATGTACAAGTCCCACATGACTACTTCCGGGTCATCAGATTCCCGCCGCCCATATTCGTCCGTGTCGTGGAAAGGAAGCGCATCAGATAGCGCATCTAGACAGAACTCGGCCAGTTTCAAGTCGGATACCCCTCGCTACTAATGGCTTATGTGTCGAGATCGGGAAAGGCAGAGCAGACATTCTGTACGAAACCGCGTAACCGAAATTCACTCCAACCTCAGCTATTGACAACACCATTAGGTTGGAGATCAGGTGGTTTTTTTAGTTACGTTGTTTTGTACAGGAATACCATATGCATCGTTTCACGAAGTTCTCTTATCCAATATTGGACCATAGCGCTCTCGTAAGTTCCCGATATCAATGTAGTAGAGATCACTACGAGAGCAATAGTTTCGTAGTAGCTAAAAGAGCTTCGTGAAACGATACCCAGTGTTTTAAGTTTCATTCTATGTTATTAACATATCACTGACTTACATCAATACTAAATTAATTTTGATCGCTAAATCATAAAGACTTCTTTCCACCAACAGATCATGTGTATCAACTGCTTATGGAATGAACATTGTTGTGAGGCATGATCATTGAAAAATAAACGTCTCCCTTATGTACAAGTCCACGTGTTCAGTTTAATTTGCTTGTATGAAAAAATAGAATATCTAATAGAGTGGTAGGTAGGTCGTTCGATCATTGCCTACGTTCATTAATAAGCCAGTTTTGATGATGGCAAGAACTGCGACAACCACAAAGCAGCGAGTGGGTTAATTATTGTTTTACGTCACAGCGGGAATCTTTCACCCATACTTGACGATCCCCAGAAACCAGAAGTGTCCATTATCTGGTACAGTGCGTGTACTGCTTTTTGTAAAGCATGGTATCTTGAAGCACAGGGCGTTGAATAATTATAATAAAATGTTATACCATCTATCTATATAATATATCTATATATATTATATAGATATATGATATACCATTTTATTATGATTATTCAAAGTCCTGTACTTGAAGGCTGTAAAAGCTCTAGGCTGATATGCTCTGAAACCCAGAGACTAATGCATTGGCTGTTGATGTTAAACAGTGGTATATGTATGGGCGTGCCAGGAGTGAAATCAGATGCAGTCACTTACTCTATATAGAATGATGCACATTCTAGTATGTAGGATAGTCATATGTTTTATCGTTTCTGATTTCAGTTTTCATTGGTGGGTCTGGGTACTAGTATCTTGAAGAGGCGAGTGGCTTGTTATTTCCTTAGTAATCGTGGTTAAAAACTCTACAATTCACATTTAATACATTTACTGTTCACCGGGAATTATGCAGAAAACATTGTCAAAACTTCTCTGGCTCATGGATTAACTGTATGGCATGTATATATTTCAGTGAGACAAATTGCTTAATTCTCAGCCAATAGTTCGTTCTTTATTGATATAGGTGTGTGAACTCCGAGTAGCTGCCGTCTCAATTCTGCATTTTTCTTCTTTTCCGCAAACAATTTATTTCTTAAGTATTTGTTTTCTCTGATGTAATTATCTATGGATACTTCTGTTCTATTGTTATTGGAATTCAACGTCCGCTTGGCGGGATGTCTCGGAAGATGGAATTGCGGAAATGTTGCCGAAGATCTTTCCTTTCTCTTGCGTCGTTGTTCTCGCTTCGATTCTCTCCAACGTTGTCTTTGAATAATCTTGTCACTCTCAGGCATGCTTCGTAAAGTCATAATTCTTTTCTGGCTTCTCACTTTCTCGACCAACAGGTATGCTTTTCGTTTTTCGGCAGACCGATCGCGCCTTTCTCTGTAGTTCCTGGCTTTCTCAGCATTGGTCAACGGCATCTTGATCTGCAAA
The DNA here is from genome assembly GCA_032361225.1 of Lepetodrilus schrolli. Lineage (NCBI taxonomy): Eukaryota > Metazoa > Mollusca > Gastropoda > Lepetellida > Lepetodrilidae > Lepetodrilus > Lepetodrilus schrolli. The sequence continues at coordinate 20,312 of JAUTBT010004658.1, read as the reverse complement.
ATTAATATTATGAATTTAGATACTTTATGTACGAGACCATCACACGGACACTCCATACAATACATGTAGTGAAAATATAAAACAAATTTTGAATTAAGTCTCTGAAGAACTGATAATACAGCGCATTCGCACGCACTCATTGAAAATCGTTGAAAACTGTCCAAGACATCTAACCCGCGACTTGCGTGTGGTGGCAGAACGAATAATACGATTCCTTTGGACTCCGAGTAGTCAAGTAAACTATGTGGTATTTGCAATTTATGACATTTGTACAGTAAAAGGATCTTCTTATCCGGGTCTTCCTCGAGCTTGGCAAATTTAGAAACATTTTCTTCCAGCCACCTTTGAAAGATGTCCGAATTGGACCAACCACTACCGCTATTTTGACACCGGTTCCAGTCGAAGAACCCGTCAACATTTAGGCTCCCATCCTTCCACCAGGGAAAATGAAGTACGGGAGCACCTGTTCACCAGCCGCATAATCCAACCAATAATCGTTATCGTTTCCTATTTGTCTGTAGTAGCTACAACTTCCAGGGTCGCGTCATTTAAGGAAATTTCCTTTCCGTCCACATTGTATATTTTTTCAGGGCTGGCTTTTAGATTGTATTTAACCAAGATGGCCTCGAGTGTGGCAAAATATGAGTCAATATTTTGTGACCAGAGTGCAAAAGCTCGCAATTGAGACGGTTCTTGGCAGTCTGACTTTCAGTTCCGGCCTCCTTCCCATAAAACCGTAAAACCACTGCAGTGATAGTTGGGAATTCTTGTCTCTCTTCTTTTGACATGGCATACTCTGTGGATAGATGCATCACCTGGACCCTCTTATAGCCATACCCGATGGAAGCTGCTTGCTTAATGAGATAGACCAGCCTGGCTTCATTCTCTGGCGAAAGGAGCGGGCCAGATGAAGGTGTGGCCTTTATCTCTGAGTGTTTGTTCGGGACGAGAAAAGTCATATACGGATATGTAGGCATCATTTAGCTTACTCTTGCCGTAAGTTCGATACGGTTGCCTTTTCAATAGGGGGAAGTCTTGTTGAAATGAAAAAGAACTACAATGTCAATGTCACTTAAATCAGAAATATTAAAGTGACTCAAACAAAATCTTCATGTTACATAAACCTAAACAATTGATATACAACACACACGTACAGTGATTAATTTCCTTCCAACTGATCTGTTACCGATAAATCAGCTCATTTCCCAGGCAGTCAGTTTGTTTATTTACATAATTGCTAGGTGAGCAGAAGTCTGGAAATATTCTGACAATAACGTGACATCATGTTCGGCACTTGATGTAATGTGTGCAAAATTCAACCATGTGTGAATGAACAATTCGTGGAAAAGCAGTAGATTCTAGAGCATTGCAAGGCATATTATACCTTCACAATAGAGCTGCAACGAATACACCTAGTGGCGAATACGATACGTATCACGATTATGGGGTACCGAATACGAATAATTATTCACGAATACAAGGAAATAACAATACATTAAGTCAGTTGTATGTTAGATACTGTAATAAACTGAATGAGTACAAATAGATAGTTCACTTCTTCCAGAGAATGCAAGAACACAAGCATGTCAACATTCTCTGGGATAAGTGAAGCCCTTTGAGCAGTGACATTATCTCATTAAGAACTGAAGACACGCTCACATGGATTTTTCGTCTGTGACATCCTTGTATTTTGGAAACCCAAAGGATTTCCATACACCAGACGTAAACTGTTCTGGGGCATTGGAAATACCGACCAAGTCCTTCCCTGACATCGCATTCCTTCCCTGACATCGTGAGCTCAGCAGACGACAGGAAGTTGCAGGAGTCAACACGGTTGTTGGCATAACGTAATTATCATGTTTACAACTGTTAAATAACGATAATTAATTAAAACGAAAAAAATATAATATACCATACTTGTAAATGTATACTACATAGAATTGACACATAGATTGGTAGTCGTAAACAAACGCGAATATAATATATTATTCGAATATTTGGGTGCCGAATAATGAATACTTTTCGATGGTCTATACATCTCTCAGCCCACAGACATCTTGGTCAAAGACAAAGTGACCCGCGCCCACAGCTCAACCCAAAGTCCCGAAACAACTTGGCCTACACAGCCTGGCACAAGTTGAGACATGGCAGCCCATTATAGTCAAACTACAATACCTGTATCATAAGCTTGTACTTGTTTATGTTTCGACAATATGAAATTGTTGTTTAAAATTATTTTTTAAAATTCTAGTAGTCTCACATTCAAATTTATTGTCACAAATAAAAAGGTGTCATGGGAGCTTTGCTGATTATTGTAGTAATAGTATTCAAAGAAGTGTATATATTAGTAACAACACTAGTGGAAATGGTCTCATGACTACAAATGAGTAAAACTAGTAATAACCAAATAAAGGAGACTTTGTTGTTGTTGTATATGTATGCTTTAAGAATTAATTCCAATGTGGTAAGCAATGGCTTCTTTTAACCAATATTATATTTAAATGTCCGGTGTTTAAATTTGTACATTTGCTTCTATTTTAAAGCATGCACACTGAATAAATATATCGTTACATCATGTCTATTGTTTGCATTATCATTTTTGAATTTTTGAAATTATGGTTTTGAGCTGCTTTCAAGATTATTTGACTTATATCACAGCTTGTCAGCTTAAGGCAGGAGAAAACCCACATCAACAGTGCTGAATGTTGCAGTAAACCTGCAAGCACTGGCTGGTAACGACAGGCCGATAACTGCATTGCCATGGTACAGACAACTCATTCTATTAATATCGCATCAGAAAGGTAACTTTATTATTACTACTACTGAAACGATCTACTATAAAGCTATGGGCCGAGTTATCCAAGACAATGACTGCGATTGATTATTTTCCAATTCAGTGAGCTGTCTGGTGCAATTTGTCCCATGGACCGAGTTTTCTATGCACAATAAGGAAATACCACGAATATGCCAGTACCAATAATGTGACTAGACTGTATTGATATGTAGCGAAACTTTCATCACAAACATCACAATTAAATTAATATGTGGCATGATAAGTTTTGGATCACTTACACGATTTGTTAACTTGACTGGATTGTCTTCAACATGTTCAAGGACTACACACTTATGTTTTTCTAAATCTGCAGTTGTAGTGACTACTTCATCACAAGCGATGCTTAAGATATCATCCGTTTGATTGACAAATATCCCATTTCTCTGCGGTTTCACTCCAAGGTGAATGGAAATATGTCTCTTTAGTTCAGAGATAAATGCCACAACATTGCCGCAAAGTGAACAAGTGTAGGGTGCGTTGTGTTTACTGGCGTCATGTTGTTGAAGTCTAACAAGGCTAGGGAATGTTTGCATACACATGACGCACTCCGTATTCATAATGTCATGAAAATAATGATCAATCTCTGATGACTGAGATATACGAGATGATATTCACAGACACCGACAGCAATATCGAAGTTGCTCTAGTCTAGTCCGTCCGCTTGCAACCTCTTTCTACCGGTATTACCTGAGCGAAGCCTTGTCCACCGGCTCTTGCAATATCATAAATACATTTCTATTTCATAACACCACTATGCTACACTATGTTACATTTGAGATTAATAAACAATACATTGCATAATGGCTGCTGCCGGTGTAGTCTTTGGAAAGACCCATGATAAAAGGTGTGAACCGGTGTAGTCTTTGGGAACACTCATAATAAACGGCTTATATCGGTGTATACTCTTTTGGAACACACATGATAAAAAGTTCAGAATTTAATCAACTAAATTATATCACACCAGCATCAGCTCTAGAATCCACACTGCAAAGCATAAACATATAGAAACAAAAGGTGGTGTTCCATTCGTTCTCAAGGCCCCCATTTCACAACGGTCTCCTAACTATTTAGGAGCTCCTAAACCAGTGTTGTCACCTCGTAATAAGTGTTTCACGACTATGTTACAAGTCGTATCCCTTCTTAAATTGGCATCTAACTTAGGTGATAAACTGGGTCATAAAGTTTGGAGCTCCTAAATTTAGGATACCGTTGTGAAACGGGGACCAGAAGTCCTGGATTGGGCACATGCCTAATGAAAAGAAAAAAACTTGCTCTGCTTAAAAACTAGCTTTCATGACAAGTTGTACTTTATTGCAACATTCCAGCCATTAGCAAGATACACTGTATCAGCAGCACACGTCTGGGTTGATTGGTTGAATTTGGGGATTATTTCACCCAAATAACAGCTTGCATGTTTTGTGTTTTCAAATGTGATTTGTATCAAGTCTTTTTATCACTGCAATGGCTTTTTCTCTGGTGGAAATGGCAATGTTCATGCATATGTAAATTTATGTATATTTTCAGAGCAGCTGTACGTGAACCACAAAAGTCACAATTCAATCTCATTAAATTCAAATCCAAAATGATATTCAGATATTTGGAAATCATTAATGTTGTAAAAGAATGTCAAAATGTTTAAGGAGCGAAACATCATCTGGATTCTAGACTGGTTACATTTAATTTGAGAGGGTTCTTTTCCAGGTTGTACAAATCAATGTTATCACAGTTGTATGTTTTATGGCAAGTTACATTGGCAGGATTTCCTCAACTTTATTGCATTTAACTACTCACATGGTACACCCATCAATAACATGAATAAATCAGTTGTACATACAGCCTCTTTCAAATACATAGTAGAAGAATTTGCTATAAAGCTTATTTTAACAAACATATAAATAATTGTTGTATGATAATTTGCATTTTTCCTGTAATAATGTTTGATAAACCATTGTCTTTCTATTCATAAACATGGACTAATAATATGGACAAATTAATACGTAATGGAATTCATCCAATTCTCGTATCAAATAATGTGTATGTTCTACATACGTTTTCAAATATTTTGAAAACAACTTTTTATAACAAAGGCAACATGAAGGGCTTTCTTTATTTATGTAGTTTTAAACTATTAAGTATGTCATTTAAAATGACTTTTTTCCAACATGTACAAATTGATGGGTTTTCAAACGTCGAAATGTAGCAAACTTTTTATCACATAGGTTGCAGTTGAATTTCTTTTCTCCACTATGTACATGTTCATGAGATTTCAAATGGCCACTTCTTGTGAACTGTTTATCACAAAGACCACATTTATATGGCTTTTCACCACTGTGCACATGTCCATGGTTTTTCAAACATTGATTTGTAGTGAACTGTTTATCACAAAGCTTGCACTTGAAGGGCTTTTCTACACTATGAGTAAATTGATGTATTTTCATGCTTTTCAACAAAGTAAATCTTTTATCGCATAAGTCACATTTATATGGCTTTTCACCACTATGTACACGTGTATGCCTTACTAAAATTTGATTTGTAGAGAAACATTTCTCACAAATGTTGCATTTGAAGGGCTTTACTCCTGTGTGCACATATTGGTGTGTTTTCATATTGAAAGTTTTAGCAAATGTTTTATCACAATGGTCACATTTGTAGTGCTTTTCCCCAGTGTGTATATATCTATGCATTTTCAAACGTACACAATTTATGAACTTTTTGTCACATAGGTCACATTCAAAGGGCTTTTCTTCAGTGTGTATGATTCGATGTTGCTTCAAATATTGAAATGTAGCAAACCTTTTAAGACATATATCACAGTTGAATTTCTTTTCTCCACTGTGCACATGCTCATGTGCTTTCAAATGGTCACTTCTTGTGAACTGTTTATCACAAAGACCACATTTATATGGCTTTTCGTCACTGTGTATATGTCCATGCACTTGCAAACGTTGATTTGTAATGAACTGTTTATCACAAAGGTCACACTTGAAGGGCTTTTCTTTACTGTGCACAAATCGATGAAGCTTCAAACATTGAGATTTACTAAAACTTTGATCACAAAATTCACATTTATATGGTTTTTCTCCAGTGTGTAGAAATTGATGATCTCTCAAATGGAAAAGTGTAATAAAGCTTTCATCACAAAAAACACATTTGTACAGTTTTTCTCCAGTGTGGATGCGTCTATGTATTTTCAAATAGCGATTTGTAGTGAAAGTTTTATTACAAAAGTCACATTTGTAGGATTTATCTACAATGGGTACCAATGCAAGATCTTTAAAACAGTTAGCTACATCATTTGGATGGCAAACGTCATATTTGATGACTTTTTCTTCACTGTGTACATTTTGATGCCTTTTCAAACTGTTATGTTGAGAAAAGCTTTTATCACAAACATGACATTTGTAGGGCTTTTCTCCAGTGTGTACACGCTGATGTATTTTCAATCTGGGATTTGTAGTGAAACTTTTATCACAAACGTCACACTTGTGTGATTTTTTCCCAATGGATACATATGTAGTATTTTTTAAACCATTCGATGTAATAAACATGATAAGCTTCGGTTCACTTGCATCATATTTGAAGGCATTTTCTTCAAGGTGTGCACGCCTATTTACTTCCAAATCTGTAGTTTTAGTGAATCCTTTATCATACAGGTTGCATGAGCTATCTTCTGTTTTATCATTTCTCTGCGGTTTTACTCCAAGGTGAATGGAAATATGTCGTTTTAGTTCAGAAGCGAGTTTAACAAATTTGCCGCATAGTGAACAAGTCCAAGGTGCGTTGTGTTCACAGGTTTCGTGGTCTTGAAGTTGACCAGGGCTAGGGAATGTTTGTTTACATATGCTGCACCCCAGGCTCATAATGATGCTACGATACTAGCAAGCAAGTTTAAAAGATGAAGTGTTGGAAAGTGTCGTCGCCTATGGGTGAAATATTCCCGCTGCGACGTAAAACAATAACTCATTCATTCATTCGTTCATGTTGGAAAGTTTTCGATATCATTCCTCCAATATGGCTGAAACAAGTGTACAGCCAATCAGAATCTGTGTTACTATTTGTAGGTGTAAACTTAAATAAATCCCTCAGCCCAAATGACCTAGGATGAAATATGATTTGAAATTTGATTACGATATCGAGAGTAAACAACTTTACAAAACAACGATGATTTGAATGATCCAAGAAACTGTCGTGAGCCAGTTCTGTCGTTGTCTGACACGCTTAATGTAGATCTACGTCTCTGAAATATTTTGACCACATTCCATATGCGCCACCTAGCGGGAATTTACCTTTGAGAAAGTCGGCCATGTTTACAATATTTATCGAGTGTTTATGGTCACGGATTTCCCCTCTAAAATGAAATAATTGCATCTTAAATGGTCATCGTTTTACCTGGATTTTGAAAAACCATGTGAGCATGATGATATGTGATACCCTGCACCACTGTTTATGTATTTAAACCTATTATTGTATTCGAAACTCGTAAATGTGGCATCCCGGGAGCCCCATCCCGGACATTCTTTAGTCAGCGTTGGAATTTATTTCTCTATTATAGATCTAGATCTAAACTCTAAAATTAAGAACATTAATGAATTAGACAAATCTGTTAAACAAATATAAAGTATCAAATTATTGTATTTATTATTTGTGGTTATATTTACAGTTTAAAATGGACTGGGAGTCGCACAGGCCTAGCGCCCCATCCACCCCGACAAGCATGTCGAGTCAGTCAACCGGAACCAGCGCCACCCGCCCACTGCCGTACAAGCAGCTCAACCCCAGCCCCTCGGTCACTGCACTCACAAAACTGTCCGACGAGGACCTGCGTCGGAAAGGCGTGGAAGATTTAATACGGATATTACGCCGCATCGAAGGCGATTACAAGTATCTGATGAACGAGACCGTGGGGATTACGAAAGACGCAAACCGACGAGTACAGATCCACCTCTTGGAACTCAGAGGTTTGAAAGATATCAATCAGAAGTTGCAGGACGACAATCAAGAGTTACGGGATCTCTGCTGTTTCCTCGACGATGACCGGCAGAAGGGACGTAAACTTGCGCGGGAATGGCAGCGATTCGGCAGGTACACAGCCAGTGTTATGAGGAGCGAGGTTGCAGCGTATCAAGAGAAGCTGCGCGAACTCGAGCAGAAGCAGGAGGATTTAATCAAGGACAACACAGAACTGAAGGAACTGTGTCTGTACCTGGACCAGGAGAGATTGCAGTTCACAGCGGCTCGCGATGAGGGCGACGGAAGTAGCAACGGGACGACCACGGCGCACGAAGAAGGACAGCATCTAGGTTTACATCACCTGCATCAACCAATGATCACCAACCAAACCATGTCAGGACATTCAAACAGGACGTCTAACAGTATGCATATTGTTGTTTTATAATTTTAATGTAATTCCTCTGAATGCATAACTTGAGGATACGTTGATGTTACGATCTGATGTATGGATTTGTCGCCATGTATATTTTCACATTATTATTTTTTTAAATTATTATTATTATTATTAATATATGCTTTTGTGTACAGGTTATGTGTTACAACATATCCATTCAATTGTCATTAGTCCACTCTGATAGCCCCACAGAAAGATTGATAAAAACATTTATGATTAAGTTTCATACACTGTCGTCATTGTGATAAAAACTGCATATCTTTGGATACATGCATACATTTTACAAATTCACACCACTGAAGCAATATTTTAAAATTGTATCTCGTGTTCACACCTCAATTTATCAGTCTATTGTGGACAAGTATTGAAAAATTTACAAGTAGATTATGATATGTACATGATGTAATATGTTGAACTTCTAAAAATATGTAAATTGTATGCTATTCAATATGAATGTATCTACACTATGCTAGTATTTATTACTTTTACATTAAAGAAAACAATTGAGCATTAAGTTGAACATGTGCTGGTGATTTTTCAGTTCCTGAGCAAACTCTGAACTACATTAAACAGCTAGAGAACAAGGTTCGGCATCTGGAAGATGAGAAAAAACTAACTGGACAGGTAAAAATGTTATGGCCCAGTAAAAAAAACTTACGGCCAGTAAAGAAAAAACCTTAAGTTAAAGACTTGTAACATGTAAAAAAAAACACTTATGGGCCAGTTAAAAATGTTATAGGCCACGTTAAAAAACTTGTGGAGTTGGACCTAAAAACAACAAGTACATTGTCTGAAATAAGAAGTATTTGTTTGACTTTAGTTGACTGTTTGGTATGTTTGCCATGAAGCACATTTGACACTTTCTGCAATGTGAAACAACAAATCACTCACTCTTCAAGCATATAGTTAGGCGATATATAAATGTCCTTGTTATTATTGTTATTACGGTATTATTGTTATATCATCCATAAAATGTATTGTAGAAGATTAAAAGATTATACAAGTTGAAGTACTGGAATATTTCAGTCAATATAGTTAGTTTTGAGCATTGTTTTGACTCCTTAATTTGTAATCCTACAGCAAATTGTATTTATAATGGTTTGTAGTTTACAAACACAATGTGTAGCAATTTGCTGACATTCTATATTTAAAAATATCATTGGTTTATTTTATTTTCACAGCGAGATCGTAATGGTACAGATGGACACAAGCCTGGTGCAGCTTCTCAGATTGCAACCAGAATGGATGCATTGCAGGTACTGAGTCTATTGACACAGCTCACAGTCATTCTGCATACATTCTGTCTGTTTTCATTAATATTAATTTTATTGGTTACTATGCTAGATAGTCAGTATTAGAGTTTGTTCCCTGGAATAGTGCATTAATAGTGTTAGTTCTGACAATATCAGTCATGAGAACATGACCGTGATGAGAATAGACCTATGGCATTCTGCTTACTGGATAATCCATAGCTATAGTATAGGTCAATCATGGTTGACTCCAGCAAGAATAAGGTTAAAATCGTGATTAAGTGTTGGAAAGACGCTAAAAATTTAGCCTGCCCTGAAGGCTGAAATTGGCAATTATTAGGCCTGAAACAATAAAAATAAAAAACGATACGATACGTATCACGATTCATTGGTCATGATACGATACGCGATATGATACCTCAATAATGTGTTTGATCGAAAAAAACAAAAGGATACTTTGAACCCGAAACATTGCACCAGATCTCGATGCGCCGGGTTAATCACTGTGTGTGGCATAAATACATGGGGCAGAACGATATCCAGCTAGGATTGGATTCACTAACCATTATACATCATGTCTGCATGCTTATTGTCAAAGAAAAATGTTGTTTTCACAGTCTTTTATGAAATTCGTCACCGATCGCATTCATCAACCGACGCCATCTTGTTAAAAATAGCTGCAAATTGAGTAAAGCTAATTGGTCAAATACAGTGGGCCATGATCACCACCTTTGCAAGCAATGTCTTTAGCAGACATCTTCACAGAAACGGCATAATAAATTATCACTGATTGGTCTCGATGCAAGTTCTAGACCAATCAGAAGGCATCGCACAGAATTACTTGAAATTGATGAAGATATAACAGTTGAACTGCATTAATATCGAATTGACAACTCAAAACAATTTGTTTTATGAATTTAAATAATAGTTGGTTGATATTATTTCATAAGACATAAATATATATCGATACAGTAGTGCGATTTGAATATAGTTAAATGTTCAGTAAACTTTTGTGTGTTCCATGAAAATAGTGGAGTCCTAGTTTTCCCATGGTCTTAGCCGTTCATTTGTTTACTGGCTATTGTTTACACGAGGCATCCACGTGCATTATCCAACAGGTCAATTTCCGCATGTTTAGGAACACAATATCTATATTCTGTACATATTTCAGGCCAATGAAGTGTTTAAACACATCAGAATCTATTTCACACATGTATCTCATGATCATTAATCAGAAAATTGAATTGTGTATCAATACGTAGCCTCGCGTTACGATACGTGAATCGTGAAACTTTGTATGGCGATGTATAGATGCATCGGTGGATCGTTGCACCCCTATCATCACATAGGTCACAATTACTATGAGTATGATGTTCCACAGCTGGTTGTAATCAGCTGACGAAGAGATAGTGTACACGTTCAACCACTGCATGGTCTGGGTGTATTCTAATAATGCAATGTTAATTTGTTAGCTCAACTATTTTATATATCTGGCCTAGAGTATTTTCGCTAGGTGACCCAAACGAATGCAATTTGGTTACGGGGTAGATAAATCGCAATTGTATTGTAAAATTGTATTGTAAAATAAAAATAATTAACTATTATTCGATCGCTTCATATATTTAGTTTCGTCTGGATGCATATCACAAATTGCTAAACTATTGTTAACGGTAAATACATGTCCATATTAATGCCACTGATAACCATATAGCACCAGGACTTGATGAAGAGTTGCACTTTAGTATTACAAATTATCTCCCTTATACCATCCTTTGACGTGTTCTCGATGTGTTCTTGCTATTAATCAATCTCAGAATACAAAATGCCATATTTTACTAAAAAAATACCTTGCTCAACATGATCATTGGACCATATTTTACTGTTGTGCAAATTTTAGTTAATTTTTAAAGATTCATTTTAAAAAATGCATGTATTGACAAAATGTACTACATATTTGTGTATTACAGCTGTACATGATATAACATGTATACCTGAGTAGTTTTTGTCTAATCAGTTTTTGAACTAGATGTTATGAACTATAAAAACATAATATTACCTGTCATGTCATAAAATAATAATCTCCTCGCTATGTTTTAGTCGTAATTAAAATTAGAATTCTAATAAGTATAACATATGCATCATATTTAAATAAGAAAAAATAAATGGCAGCTTCATGATTATTTGTCTTATGTTTCAATGAGATTTACAAATGAACATCATGGCAATCATTTTCAAAATGTTTATTGGAACTTTTATTTTAACTTTTAGTTTCCATTTGTTTGTATGTTCCATGTCTGTTCAGAATTAAGGGAAGAATGGGAAAGGATGGATGACATAAACCACCCAACACAAAAGGAATATGTTTTGCAGTTCATAGTTTCAGTCACATAAGATCAGAAACTGACATTTCTCAAGCATTTCAATGGCCGTTCCCGGCACAAGACATAAATGTCTGGTACATGAAAGCTGATCTAATTTCAGTGACATCGAGTATTGCCATGTGTTTCATTGAAAATGTGTAGTTAATTTAATGATGTGCTGTTAATATAATTTTTATCCTGTATATATTTATTATATTTATGACTCTTTTTGGATCCTTTGCAATATAAATAAATATTTCCCCGAAAGCTAATTAGCTTGAACCTTATCCCACCTAATGAGATGGGTGTACACCTAATGAGATGGGTGTATGACATATATGGCGAGATTTCTTGTAATTATCGCTCCAAGTTTCCACCAGTTATAGTCAAACATGGTAAAGACTGTTTAGGGTTTCTATTATCGCACCATCACATTGGTTATTCCAGTTGATTAACTAGCTGTCGTATTGATTTTTAGTGATGGTCGTGGATTGAAACAGTCTTGACCATAATTGACAGTGATGAATTTAATCTGTGGATAATGTTTCCAGATTGGCCACGGCTCAGGTTATAGATGGGAAAGCTGTAGCAAAAGCCGTCTGTGATGAAGTGAAAGTGAAAGTGGACAGTCTAGTGTCTGCTGGACGTCGACGACCGTTTCTGTCCGTGATACTCGTCGGCGAAGATCCCGCCAGTCAAGTTTATGTTAGAAATAAAATCAAGGCGACGGAAGATGTAGGTTAGGCACCATATATTTTTGTTGTTGAAAACTCGAGATGCGATTTAACAGTTCTAATAAATGCGATGGCATATGGTGCTATTTTATCTTGATCTTTCAATGTCCCTGGTGATTGGATGTAAATTGTATTTAAAAAAATATATATTCTGACGAATGAGGTACACTATATTGATTCAAATGGTTAAATTGTGAACTGTACCATATTTTGTATTGTAATATTAATTTTTGTACCAATGTCGTACACATGGAATTATGCACTATATCAGTGTCCTATTATTATTATTATTATTATTATTATTATTAATTCTCCTCACCATGCTAATGTTTAGTGCATGTGAGCAGCCTAGCTGGAACTCGTCACTGTATACATAGATTATATTATTATTTATTATTATGTATATATAATATATAAAATTCTGGATATTCTATCAATATATTTTTTAAGAAAACCGTCAAATCAAGTCATGTTCATATAATTACACAATAAATCATAAAATGTATAGTTTATAAATTATTGATACAGTAGATATTAGTATGATATTTCCTTATAAATATCCTTATTTTTCTGTCCCATTCTCCACGAAGGAATTAACAAACAGAAAAGATAGCTGAAGAGACCTAGCCACCAATCACTAATTGCCTTGGCTGGAAATCTGCTTATTTGAACACCATATCAATCTAAGTCATGTTAATGTCCAAACAATCAGCTGTCAGCTATTTTCTTATTATTATCCTGACGTTCGGAAGCTATCTGCTTGTGAGGCAGCGAGAAACAGAGACTAACCGATGTCATCCAGTCATCATGTCCACTGGACTTGTAGAGATAAGTTTGCCCTACAGCAGTCAAGGAGTGTTTAATAATGATCAGGACTATTACTGCTCAGGATCACACATAAGCCATGATCACACTGTGGCCGAGACTCGGGACCACACATAAGCCATGATCAAACTGTGGCCGAGACTCGGGATATTTCGCTTAACATAGGAGAGGTCAGATTGAGTTGTATGCTCTTGAGAATGAATACAGGTTCCTTATGATATTGAGTTTTCCATGTTGTCGAACTCTCCTATGGAGAGCAGAACCAATAGCTTCAAGGGGAGAAAGATATTAGAACTCATCGAGACCAGAGCCTATTTGTCCTCTTGTAACACCTTGTGGGTCTCAAACCTGTAGGCATATGAAGGACTCTAATGTGATAGAGTAAATGAATGCCAAAAAAGTTAGTTTAGTTAGAAGTACTTGAGATATAACTATTTGTCTAAGATTTATAGGTATTTAAATTAAATTAGTGCCTGAATAATGATTAAAAACAAAGAAAACAACACATTTCTTATATTTGCAAAATTTACAAAAAGGATGATTTTACAAATTAATGTTTATTATCAATATCATAATTTTTTACACAAAACATGCAAGCCAGGATATGATCAAAACAATCTTGAAAGCCGCTCTAAAGCCTAATTCAACCAAACAATCTAATACCTTTAACATTAGAAACATAAACTGTAGTAATTGTAGATCTCGGTAATATTAATTTCTAACCATTTTTTAATTTGATATGACAAGTATATATGTATATTATACCATAATTAGTGGTGTAAATTTGTTTGAAATAAGGGTGTTATATTCAGTTGTTTTCTTGTTGGGGTAAATGGGGTAATTCTAATTTGAAATTTTACTCCATATTTAATATTGATTTGGCAAGTACTGTAAATCAGGAAATTAATGCGAGCAGGATATTAATGCGAAAAATGTGACTGGCTTGTGGTCGCATTTAATTTCTACGCATTAAATACATTCTGTATTTTAAGACCAAATCGAATAATGTGTACCCTAATTTCGTGCACTCATCTGTAGAATGAAATTGATCATATGTTTAAGGTTGTTGCAGACATAACCTGTATATGCAGTATACTATGTAGTATTGAATTGGTTGTGTTGTTATAATAATATACTAGTACGTAAAATTAGTTTACTTATACATAAATGGTCTGGTCGATCGCATTTAATCGTTGTCACATTTATGTCTAAATTCTTGAGGTCGCATTAAATTAGGGACGCATTAATTTCCTGATTTACAGTATGTATGTATAATTACTATGTAATGGTGTATCTGTCTGTTTTATATGAAGGTATTACATAAGTTGTTTTATATGAAGGTATTACATATGTCTGTTTTATATGACGGTATTACATAAGTTGTTTTCTGTCCAGGCATCAACAGTAGCACGTTGAGACTTCCTGCCAGTGTAACTGAAGTGGAACTTCTGAGCCAGATTGACCAGTTGAACCGGTCCCCCGATGTGGACGGAATTCTTGTACAGCTCCCCCTACCCTCGCACATCCAGGAGCGGAAGGTCTGCAATGCCGTTGCACCAAGTAAAGACGTTGACGGGTTTGGAATCATCAACATCGGCCGCTTCTGTGTGGACCAGAAGGCCTTCATTCCAGCAACCCCCTCCGCAGTGTTAGAGATCATCTTTCGAACAGGTGACAGAGTTTGTGCGTGAAGTTTCAGTATAATGCCAAAGGTTGGTTTCAGCAATAGCATGTGTACCATTGAAAATGTCATTGAAGTAGGTTGCAAGAATGTTATTAAACCTAATTCTGTGGATGTTTTTGACCTATAGCTAGCTGTATTCAGTAGGGCTGTCACAACGCACCGATGAATCGCCATTTCTCTTCTAACATCGTGATACGCGATTCACAATTCATAATTCTATTATGATCGATTTAAAAATACACGTTTACATCGATGACCAGAAGGCCTTCATTTCAGCGACACCCTCTGCAGTGTTAGAGAACATCTCGCAAACGGGTGACAGAGTGTGTGCGTGTGTACATTTGCGTGAGAGTGAGATGGAGACATCGAGTTCTTCAACAACATCAGATTTCCTAAACCACATATTAATGTGACATATTCTTCTCAAATAGACTTCCGTTATATTCAGACACCAACGAATTAACATAGAATTTAAATGTATTTTTATATTCAATTATGAATTATGGAATTGTAATCTACAGTGAACATAACATGTACAAAGAATTTGTTATTGAAGTTTCAGTATAATGCCAAAGGTTGGTTTCAGCAATAGCTCGTGTACCATTGAAAATGTCATTGAAGTAGGTTGCAAGAATGTTATTAAATCTAATTCTGTGGATGTTTTTGACCTATAGCTGTATTCAGTAGAGCTGTCACGGTGCACCGATGAATCACCATTTCTCTTCTAACATTGTGATACGCGATTCACTATTTATGAATGAGTCAATTCATAATTCTGTTGTAGATTGATTATAAAATACATTTTTACATTGATTTGTTTATCATTTTATTTAAAAAATTAAAAAAACTAAAATATTAAATCCATAATAGTTAATACGTATACATGTATGTATTTAGTCAATTTTTCAATTCATGTTGCCCCGAAACCAACATCCTAGTAGGGCTGCTATTTATTATCATAATATTAAGTTTTATTGATATTTTTATTTATTTCTTTATTACCGACCTCACTAATTGTTCCTGATTACCGGTGTGGTCACATGCTGACATAAAGGAATAACCCACTCACTCTGATACAGCCTGTTTTATCAACAGCGACATGTTTTATTATTGTTAATATGGATTTTGCAGAATTTGTGCTGTATTGTATTCATATTTACATGTATGGGGGAAAAAATATGCACACATGGAAAAATTTCACACATTATGTTATATTTAAATGAAATATTTGCTAAACTGGATGTTTCTTATAGTAATAAGTACATGTTCTCATTATATCATAATGGTTAGAGCGTTGGCAGTTGCGTCATACCACGTTAAAAGATGGTACTTGTTGTTCCCCTGCTTGGCGCTTGACATTAAAGGGGTAAAGCAAGGAATGGTCGACTTGTAATCAGAATACAGTGTCTGGAGGGTAACCATGTTCTATTTGTGGCATGATATTCCAAGTGAGCTAGCTACCGGGTAGTACAATCAGTACATATGCATGCAAGCCATGATGTCAGTGAAACAATCAGGCTTTAACCCCCTCCCTGCTGGATTATGCACAGGTACAGCTCTTTAGAGCATCTCCGGTTGCCTTCAGCATCAAGAGGGTTAAAGCCCAAATCAACTAACCAACTAAGCAATCATAATAGATGACCTCAGGAAATAGTTACAAAGTTAGAATGATGCTGGATTAATATTTTATAGTATACTGTCCTGTTGGGCATCTATGTTAAAAAAAATACTAACTTACTTATAAATAGAAATGTTTCATGTAACAAGAAGTAGGTTCTCGCAATAGATGTACTCATCAAATAGTTATGATTTTATAAAGATTCTGGATCAATTAATACATTTTATAAAACCACAATGTTCTGTAGGGTCTCTTTCCATGTCTCTAAAACCACAAAAAAAGAAGTACCATCTATTTTGAAACCAAGAGTAATTAGTCTTGTTCCTGGATGGAAATACATTGCATTCAAACATATTAAAACTCCCCCAATATCACTAATCACCAACATATGGTTCAAGATAACTTATGACATAAATATCATATCTTGCACAGTAGCGCATAACACCTGGAACGATTTTCATTGGCTGGTTACATGGCTTGCATCACAATTTTCCCACGCCTGTCATTGTGATAGATGGTTTCATTGGTTGGTACAATCGGGGCAGTGGGGGGATGTATTCGTGATTCCAAAGTTAATATTGACTTTGGAATCAGTTGTGTCATAAAATCAATATGACACACTAGCTCGTGTATTAATCTCTATTTAATATTACAGGAATACAAACATTTGGAAAGAATGCTGTGGTCATTGGCCGGTCAAAGAATGTCGGACTGCCGATTGCCGTCTACCTCCATTCTGATGGACGCTACGATACTAAAGCCGGTGAGTTGGAAAACAACATGCAGCTGTAACCTAATAAGTCAGTATGGTATAACCAATGCTGTACATCCAGTGAGCGTGTGGGCCATGTTTTTACATATTGCAGTCTCTCACTGTGTCAGCTGGACATTTTACACTGTTCTGGCAAATATTCAAGTTTTCAGTGAACATTGATTTCCTCGTTATCTTGTCTCCAGTGATGTATCACAATCTTTTGAAAATTTTGCATGGTTAAGCAAGAAACATGGTTTGACTTGTACAAATGTATCAAGGTTATCCATGTCTCTAATGTTGTTTGGTAAGTACGTATATTCTAGATAATGATACCATCTTGATGTTGATAATCTAATAAATGTCTTCTTCTTGATCTAGGTGGTATAAATCTTGATTTTGCTTCAGTTTTACTAATATTGTATGTGATTGTGACTCACACTCAATGACCCATTTGCCCATACCTAACCTTTAACTTCAGATGCTCACCCATACCCTTACTGCATGATCCTGACCCCCATTTAAGGCCAATCCTCATTCACCCTTACCTCATCCAAATCCTCATCCATCTGTATCTCCCCCAAATCCTCATCCATCCTTATCTCCCACGAAATCCTCATTTACCCATACCTCACCCAAATCCTCATCCACTCTTAGCCCACCCAAATCCTCATCTATCCGTATCTCACCCAAATCCTTTAGCAACTAATTTGGGAGCCATGGCAACCCAATTTTGCATTTGGCGACCAGTATTTCACCTATTTTAAGTGTTTCTGGATCTGCAGTAGCCAAATGGCTCCTTGGAAAACGTTTGTAACTTTGAGGCCAGCATCGAAATATTTCTAATGTCCGCCACACAGGTGACGCGACGACCACAATCTGCCACCGCTTCACTCCGCCGGAACAGCTGAAGGTGTTCACCAGCACTGCTGACATTCTTGTGGCTGCAGCGGGTGTCCCGGGGCTTATTACAGCTGATATGATCAAACCAGGGGCTGCCGTCATCGATGTGGGCATCAACAGAATCACTGTGAAGAGCACTGGCAAGACCAGGCTGGTGGGAGACGTCGATTACATGGGTAAGTACCGGGTGATCGGATGCCATCACAGTAGTCAGTGTCAGTCACAAGGGCTTTGTGACCCACAAAATAGCTTAAATCATGCCTCCCATTTTTTTTGGAATGTTTTAAAATGTTTTGAGAATGTTTAACAACATTCCTGTGTTGGCAAATTATTTCCAAAATGTTTTGTGTGCTGGGAAATGTTTTCTTCCATGAAACAATTTGTTGAAGACATTTAACCTTTGTAAACTCTGCAAAATGTTTTGTTTTTGCTGGGAAGGTGCCAAATTTATAAATTTTCTTCAAGTTGGTATCACTTTGAGATAGAACAGTGCTATGAATTGTACATAACTGTGATTTCCATGACTCCAGTGTGGATAAAGCTTTCATTGTACAAATTAACATTTAATGGTGTTTACCTAGAATTGTTTTGACATTGCATTTGCTACTTGTATTTTAGTCTAGCCTTTTGGACAATGTTTCATGCTTGATAAGATTTTAAAATAATTGCTGTTAATTATTAATTTCTGTGGTTGTTGTGCATTTGGTGATATATTCCTCTAGTGACATAAAGCAATACTAATTAATAAAGAACTAAATTACTAATTAATGAATTAATTAACTGAAGTGAATAATCTACTGAATAACCACAGGACTATGGGTGGGTCCATTTTATGTATGTTCGAGCCTATCCATTGTCAAATCTTTAGTTTGAACAACAATGCTGATGGACCCAATGTATGTACGATTATGAAGACTGAATATATCAGAAAACATCTTTTAAACATGAACTTGCATATAGACATTTCCTGTAAATAAAAAGAAGTCATTTATTTGGTCTGTCCTAAATATATATCAAAATTAATTTAGTAAATAAATAAATAAATAAACTGACATTGACATTGTATTTGCAGGTGTACGTGAGAAAGCGGGCTACATCACTCCAGTGCCAGGGGGAGTTGGGCCGGTCACAGTAGCCATGCTCATGAAGAACACTCTCATTGCATACACCAAGGAAATTGACTTCACCTCAGATTAACAGGCATCATCCTCCACCACATGTCGGGTCTGGACACAATTATGGAATCAATGAATCAACGTATGAAGTTGTTATTTAACTCTAAAGGCATGAGAATACTATATGCTCTTCTAGGAACTGCAATACAGGTCTTGATTATGAAATTATCCAGTGGTCCAGACCCAATTTTAGGTTTATTGTAAGCTGTGTCGAAATGGACCATTATTATCTCCCAAGTGGATTGTTATCTTGCCAGAGCTGGATCAGTCCTGCAAAACAGGCAACCAAACTTGAGATGTATGCACGAATTGCCAGCGTTCAATTCTCTACAAGACATGCATGTATATTTTAAAACACGCTTATTGTCAGTATATCTGGCATTCAGAGTTATGCCAGCACCTCTGAGTAGTGTTTCTTTTAATGAAACTGGTACCTAACCCTACAAATGTGTTATTATCATGATCATTATTACTTTAATCTAGTCACTCAATGAAAGATAACAATAACAACTTATGCAGCATTTTGAGCAATCATTGGGGGGTGGATATGACATTATTAATATGCAATATTATTATTATTATTATTATTATTATTACTATTATTATTGAGTCAGGTGGTAGCGTAGTGGTAGAACGTTGGATTTCAGAGCCAAAGGTTCCAGTTTCAAATCCAGCCCGGGGGCCTGGCATCAATGTGCGCGAAAGTTACCTTTCTGACGCAATATTGATCGGATGCGATGTCTGTAGAGTGGCAATGCAGTTATCATCCTTGGTC